>JAULJZ010065194.1:0-13335 GCA_032270985.1 Heliamphora pulchella | reverse complement strand
GCCAAGGAATCAAAATGAATTTATATTATCTTTGAAGTTTATATTAACTGGATGTGTATGTGAAATTGAGAAATAAATAAAAAGAATAAATGAAAGTAATTGCATAATATCTTGCTCATTCACACCTCACAAGTCATGCATTGCACTTATTTTAATCTTTATTCGACGAGCTCCAGCTCACGTTTGTGGTTTATACATTTTTATAGGTTTTAATGACCAAAGAAGGATTGACAAATATTTTGGCAGCAGGATGAATGTTTTTATGAAAAAGAAATAAAACATTTTTTTTTTGAATGGTTCTATGTAAATTTCTTGGTTTCAATATGTATAATTTAAGTTGCATGGAGATAAATACAATATTAATGAAATGAAGGATATCAATTATTATGTATCTTAAGCTTGTGTGGTTTAATTTCCTTTGGGGATTGATATAATTGTTATGTAATTGGAAATGAATGGTTATAATAGTTGTAATTGTGTTTGAGAGTTGGAATCCAGGCGGTGCCTGAGTATAGATTATTATTTGAATTCAACAGGTTTACAGAAAATTTGGAATAGTCTGAAAAACAGAGGAGACTCTGCCGAAATTTTTAAAAATTATACTTAGAACATTTTGAGGTAGTGTTTGAGAAAATCTAACCAAAACATGTATGTTCATTTCAAGTGTGCTAGTGCTTGTTGCTATTTGTCTCATTCCATAATTTTCTCATTTGGTTTATTGAATTGTTATTTGGCTTGTTGTTTTTGCAGTTGCACCATCTCCTTCAATCGGACCTAATGCACCGTCTCTTTATTACGTATTTATTGTGTAATGTATTTATTATGTATATCAAATGAAATTCATTCATGGTTTAAATCTGTATAGTTTAATTCTTTCTGTGAGTAGTTTAATTGTTATGAAATTGAAACGAATAGTTATTAAGTAGTTTGTGGTTACTATTGTGAGTTGAGATCCAGGTTGTGCCTGAGTTTATTGTTTTATTGATGGTTAACAGATTTTTCAGAAAATTTGGGATAGTTCAAAAAACAGAGAAAACTCTGCCCAAATTTTTTATTTTTTTAGTACTTAGAATATTCTTTGAGTTATAGGAAAACAACCACCTGTCAAATATCCACCTGTGAAATAACATTAAATCAACTAAATAAGCAATTAAAATAATTTAATTAATGCTTAGAATATTTTCAACTAAAACCTAACCAAAACATGTTTGTTCATTTCAAGTGTGCTAGTACTTGTTGCTATTTGTCTCTTTCCATAACTTTCTCATTTGGTTTATTGAATTGTTATTTGGCTTGTTATTTTTGCAGTTGCATCATCTTCTTCAATCAGACCTAATGCACTGTCTCTTTCTGTTCCTATTACACAGACGAGTGATATAGGTACTCTCATCTTACTTTATTACGTATTTATTGTGTAATATATTTATTATGTATATCAAATAAAATTCATTCATTGTTTAAATATGTATAGTTTAATTCTTTCTGGGAGTAGTTTAATTGTTATGAAACTGAAACGAATAGTTATTAAGTAGTTTGTGGTTGTTATTTTGAGTTGAGATCCAGGCTGTACTTGAGTATATTATTTTATTGATGGTTAACAGGTTCTTCAGAAAATTTGGGATAGTCCAAAAAAACAGAGGAAATTCTGCCCAAATTTTTAATTTTTTTAACACTTAGAATATTCTGAGTTATAGGAAAACAATCATCTGTCAAATATCCACCTGTGAAATAATTCTAAAACAACTAAATAAGCAATTAAAACATTTTAATTAATGCTTAGAATATTTTCAGCTAAAACCTAACCAAAACATGTATGTCCATTTCAAGTGTGCTAGTACTTGTTGCTATTTGTCTAATTCCATAACTTTCTCATTTGGATGATTGAATTGTTATTTGGTTCGTTATTTTTGCAGTTGTACCATCTCCTTCAATCAAACCTAATGCACTGACTCTTTCTGTTCCTATTACACAGACGAGTGATATAAGCACTTTTATCTTACTTTATTATGTATTTATTATGTAATATATTTGTTATGTAATGTATTTCGAGTGCCCTAGTACTTCTTGGTTTTTGTCTCATTCCATAGCTTTTTTATTTAGCTAAGTAATTTGTTACTTGTTTTGTTGTTTTTACAGTTGAATCTTTATCTAAGCGTGTTCGTAGACATACACATGGAAGACGTGTAGATAATATAATTGGATCTTATTTTGAAACTTTGGATGAATGCTTTATTTTTTTTTGAAATTTTGTATGGACATATAGAAGGTTTGCTAGATTTATGTACGTATGGAGTATTATTTTCAATGATTATTTGTGTTGGGTATGAATATTTGTGATTTGCATGGATGAATATTAAATATTATTTTATAAAAATTTTATGTAATATAAAAGGTTACAAGGGATACTTTATCGACAAATAAATTGTATTGCGAAAAAATAAATTTTTGGCGACTATATTAATTAGTTCCTAAATGATTTAGGATTAGTTGTTTTTGGCGACCAAAAATTTTTGTCGTGAAACATTTGACTATAATATTGCATTCAGTGACCATAGTGGATAGTCAGCAAAATTCTTAATAGTATGTTTTCAGCGATCAAAAACTTTGGTCGTGGAATCAACAATGTACAACAGCAACTAAATTACATTCAGTAACTAAATTAATTTTGTCGCGAAATCATGGCAACAACAGCGACTAAATTATATTTAGCAACTAAATTAGTTTGTTGCGAAATCGAGTTACAACAGCGACTAAATTACATTCAGCAACAACTGATATTGATCGTCGCATGCTACATTGCTGACCAAACTTGTGGTCGTAGAAACAAAATTTACGGCAACTAAATGAAATTTAGTCGCCAAAAACATTTAGTGTCAAGGTATTACCGACCAACGTGGCGACTAAAAAATTAAGTCGCCAAAAAATTATAGCGACTAAAAACAGGACTTATGCCGACTAAACGGGTAGTCGCAAAATGTGTATTTTCTTGTAGTGAAACCCCACATGTCCAACCTTAAAACCATGCATATCAATAATGCAAATAACGTTTTTCACTGTTAAAGAAAAGTAGTAACCAAAACGTTATTTTCCACCTGGATCACACACCGAGGAAAGAGAAAAGATATTTTTCACTCGGAATACACAGCCGAGGAAAAAGAAAAGATATTTTTCACTCGGAACACATACAGCCGAGAAAAAAGAAACGATAAAACAGTATGCTCCACTCGGGTCACACAGCCGAGGAGAAAGATAAATGATTCCTATGTACCGACTCTGCCACAAGGGGACAGAGGTAGCAACTATAGACTCTTGCCCATTACCCAATCCCTAAACATCTTAGGACCGGTTAGGTAATGACAAGTTTTATACGGAGCACCACAACGTAACTGTTGACTTTACGGGTTGAAATCGAAGGACAAAAGCACCTACCACCTTCTTTACGGGAATTACCCTGAAGGACAAAGGGACCTACTCTGCGCATATTTTCGGACTTTCACTGAGGGCAACTCGTGCCAAATACCCGCTATCCCGGTACATCTAGAGAATCATCTAAAAATCGACCCATAGCTCAACTACGAAAAGCATTTCCACAAATATACATTAAACATGTATATATTGATCCATCCATCAACATGAAGATCAACAAAAATATTTTTAAAGTGTTTTTTTCTATTTTCAACAAAACGTTTCAAAACTGATACTCAACCCAAAAGGTTAGCTCAAAATCTCCAAAACACCAAGTGTCCAGATTTTCATGAAAATCCACCGTTTTCAAAACCCTCTTTGAAAATCCTAAAATCACAAGTTATACGATGTAATAAATCAAAAAAAGCGAAAAATATGCTTTTTACCCGAAAATAAGATGTAAACATAAATATAACATTTAATGCATTTTGTACCAGGTGAAAACACATATAATTACATGAAACACCCTTAAACAACAGTAGGGTCTAGAATCTTACCTCGAAGAGTCAAAACTCGAAGCCTCGAAAATCGAATCTTGACGAAACAAGATTATGTCCGGATAGAGGTGAAGCCCCTGACACCAATAGCAAAGATCCACTGTCGGATTGCTGAAAATCGAGCTCCGAGCCCATCAAAATCTAGAGAGAAGGCAGAGAGAACCGAAACTTAGCTTAGAAGTAATGAATTTCCAAAATATCTTAGTCCCTGGATATTTATAGAACATGGAAATTTCCACTGTCCAGTCGACTAAACCTCCTTGTCTAATCGACCGAACCGGACTTCTGTCGCTCCAGTCAACTGGATTCTCCAATCCAGTCGACTGGACTGCGATACTATACGTTAAACTGGTTCTTCAGCGTGAAATAGATTCTTCATCCCAAACACTAGCCAAACAAGCCTTAACGAAACCCAAACATGCACCAAGGGTGTACTTAAAACATTTCAGAGGTTATGAGATAACCCAAACGCTTAATCATTCCAAAATGAAACTGGTCGGGGTCTCACAACTCTCCCCCTCTTAAAGGAATTTTGTTCGCGAAATTCGACACTGAAACTCAAACCAATTTCTGTCCCGCAACCATCAACAACCTCTGATGTAAACTCAGCAACACTGTACAACAGCAGAAATATCCATGCAACTAAAATTCCAAACCTGTCGTCACACGAGAAGAATACGACTTGAAGATTCAACCTCCATACAAACTGCTTGCATGGGCAAGTCTCACTGGCACCACTGTCCTCCATGAGACATCCATGAAACGTTGGATCAAAATCTAACTCACATTGCCAATCCTCAAAACATAACTCTCGCCGATAAATCAGAGACCAATCCACCATGGTACTTGATCTCAAACATTCTCTATTCCATGACAAGACATTGAGACTATCACCTCTTTCGTTCTAATTACCATAAGCTGGCTCAATCACACCTCGCAATGCACACCAAGGACTAACTCCACGAGTCTAAACACACGAAGTCCAAACACACGACGTCAAATCCTGACATCGATCACACGAAGTCGCATGCTCCACGTACAAACTCTACTCAAGTTTTGACGATCACCAAACGACCACCGACTTTGATACCACATCATCACCCTACCGATGTCAACATCACCATCACTGAGGCTGCCAGGATGCCGATCCACAAGTGATAACACAAACATGTAACTCCAGAGAGAAGCTCACTTAACTCACCTGGAATACCAAAGAACATATCTCATCAAACCTTTAAACCTTCATCCTCTATTCAAACTTCTATCACAAACCATAATTCTCACCCAGGAGAAACATCAGGTGGCATACCATTGTCCCTGAAAAGGTTCCACACAACCGAAAACCAATTCGGCTTGCATCTTACATTTAACAATTTCCTCACATCCAGAACTCATCACGGCCCTTCCGTTCCATTTCCAACAAAACAATTGTGTCGGTCCGAATAGGCCACACCAACTAAGGCTTCTCCAACATCATACTCTTGAGACCACCATCTACACACACAACAGTTATGCCAAAGCATAAGACTTAACACAATTGACAACCACTCCTCGACTCTAAGAACTCTGAGACACCCAAATGTCTACCAGAAACTTACATGTGAATATCCCAACTGGACTGTGCCGACAAAATTTCCACTCTGTCAAGAGCTAGGAGTATAACCATACGTACACAACAGTCAATAGTCCTTAACTGATCACTACAAAAGAACTCTACGTCTCAACACCAACTCCCCAAGAATTCCCTGTTTACCAATCGGACCTCATAGAGAACACAACCCAAATGGTTCAACCCTCCGTTGAAACCACGAAGGATTAGTCCATCAATCACCCAATCCTGGCGATACACGTCCCTAAGTCACAACTCCAAGGATCACAACACGTGTATAGATCCACTGAGATTCCACAGTCTCAAAACACAACCAAAACCTGAACCAATTAAGAACCTAGCATCTCTGTCCACCTGAGATGAAACAACTCGCACCAAACTTGTCTACAAGAATACTCTCTCTCCATCTAGAGAAAAGAAAAGGGCTAACAAAACCCATAACCCAAGCTCAGCGCAGTTCCAATACTCATCAACACTTAGCCTCTAAGAACTCTGTAAGTCCTACCTCGAGGCCACATCAATTGTAGTCACACAGCTGCTGTCAACTCTGATCACGATACTCAGATCATCTACTACACCATCCATCCGTATACCTGGTACAACACATCCCATTGCGTCCAAAATCTCACTTCACAAGGTTGCGCTACACAACCTAACTCCTGCTAGGCAAACCACAACCACGTCACAATCTCGAGCCCACTGTCCAAGGCACAGCATCAAACAAAGAAACCCAATCCTGAGACCTTTCATCTACAGTTACTAATAACTCCCACAATCATGCAGACACCTTCTGCACTTCTTCTCTCAAAGCATACATCAATCACAGGCATCGTACCCTACGATTTCTTACACATCACCCCAGGCTAGTCAAATCACACGGTCCACTACTGAACCTTGGCACTCCATACTTAGTTCCCATGGGTAAACAACATACCCATCTCTGAACCGAAGGTGAAACACAAACAACCTCCAGACATATCATACCCAGGATACGTCATCTCAGCACTAAGCCAACCACATGAACCTAGCACGGTTCCCAAACGCGACCTCCTAATCACTAGGATATCGACCAAACCACTGACCTGCATTCCTGTAGAAATCTCACAGAATCGAGACTCATCGCAGGAACCTTTACACATTCCCATACAGCCATAACCCATGCTCTTCCCAACATAACTGCAACTCATACTCATTCCCACATCCTTGAGCTTACTCACTTAGAACTCAACGCTCAAACCTCAAGGAGGTATATAACATCTAAAGTCATCAGAACTACTCTGACTACCAACAACATCTTGTTGATCGCCATCAACATCCTGTAGACCACTCTCAACATCCTGCTGTCAGGGATATGCCTAGAACCACTCATGTTTTGCTGTCTCAACATATACCCTGCCAAGGATTACTACGCTCCCATCCACTATGTTCCCGTCTATACTCCATCCTGAGTACACGACTCATGACATAGCATGGCTCACGACGTACCTAACCTATCACACGGCCGAAACCACATAGACCAAAACCCCTTAAGGAATTATCACTATCCTCAGATCTAGTCACAACAACTAATTTCCAGGGTCTCTGACACCCCATCGCTCCTATTCACAAGGCTATCCTGACAGCTTTCGGTAACTTACTCTCAAGAGAAGCCAGCTACCCAAGCCAAAGCCAGCAACCATGCTTCGACTATGCCCGAACAAAACTCTACTCATATCAACACTCAACAGTTTACCAATCGAGGCCAACCTCACACGGTTAAACCCAATTCATTGATGAGTTCCATAACCTACCAGGCGATCGACACTCAACCCATAACCTTACCTCTGTAATTGATAGCAATCGAGTCGCACATTCCAGACCCAAACCACGGTCTCATCGTCTCAAATGGTGTACAATTCATATATAAAGAAAACATGAAACATGACAACCTAAGGTCGATCTATCATGTTATTTCTAATACATACCACATAATCACGCTAACACATAGCCACAACGATTATGCAGACACAACACCGGGACTAAGGAAAATCGACATGAATAACGAGTCACTTTGGACAACCTACTTAAATTCTTTACTAGAAATCACGTTTGCAAAATGAGTTTCTAACTTGGCTCCCAAGTTTGTTAATCCAAATGCCTGAAGGCAAGACTAATTAATTCTAAGATCCAACCTCCATAATCACATATACACGACATCATCATGCTCATTTTCTTAACACAGGCAACCAAGCACACACACATCCTCACAAGGTGATGCACCCTCTTTCCACAGCTCATAGGTATTCGAACTCAGAGCTCTGATATCAAGTTGTCACGCCCCAAATTCTAGATCACGCGAAAAGCCGCCACAACCACCAAAACTGCCCAAACACAAATAGATGAAAACCCAAAGGCCCAAACAAGGCTAAAACTTTTGTAAAAACGCATTACCGAGGATTTATTTGATTTAAGAGAGTAGCTAAAAGACTACAATTACAGCCCACAAGCCAAGCCTTTTAAAGAAATAAAATATAAGTTTTGAGATAAGAAGCTCAGGCCATTCCAAAATCTTCCTCGAAGCACAAGAGTTTAAATTAAGCATAAATCAATTGAAAAATCCATTTGTAAACCGTTGAACTCAACAACGAAAAACGTAGTAAGATACTACGAAAAAAAATAACTAACCCAAGATTCTCTCGAAAGCATTAAAACATGCATACATTTATAATCATTACATATTTTTTACAACATGTTATCTCAAAATATAAAATATATACAGAAAGGTATAAACCATCTAACAAAACAAGACAATAGGATCTTGTTATCAGTCTCCTTCAGGAACCACCAGGTAAACCTACAAGACCAAGCTTACTTGAAAAAGATTTTACAGCAAAATATCACATCGTGAGCCGAAACCCAATAGAAACAGACTATAAAGCTGTAAAGCAGGTTATGCAATCATAAGCATACAGGCTTAACCACAGGAGCCAAAAAAGTTTTTTCAACCCAAAATCACAAATTTTTCCATCAGGCTAACACGAGCCTTAAAAAGATTTTACTCCATAAAACTCCACATGTCCATTCTTAAAATCATGCATATCAACAATGCAAATAACGTTTTTCACAGTTAAAGAAAAGCAGTAACCAAAACGTTATTTTTCACCCAGATCACACACCGAGAAAAGAGAAAAGATATTTTTCACTCGGAACACACAGCTGAGGAAAAAGAAACGATAAAACAGTATACTCCACTCGGGTCACACAGCCGAGGAGAAAGATAAATGATTCCTACGTACCGACTCTACCACAAGGGGATAGAGGTAGCAGCTATAGACTTTTGTCCATTACCCAATCCCTAAACATCTTAGGACTGGTTAGGTAATGACAAGTTCTATACGGAGCACTGCAACGTAACTGTTGACTTTACGGACTGAAACCGAAGGACAAAAGCACATACCACTTTCTTTGCGGGAATTACCCCGAAGGAAAAAGGGACATACTCTGCCCACATTTTTGGACTTCTACCAAGGGCAACTCGTGCCAATACCCGCTATCCCGGTACATCTAGAGAATCATCTAAAAATCGACCTGTAGCTCAACTACGAAAAGCATTTTCACAAATATACATTAAACATGTATTTATAGATCCATCCATCAACATGGAGATCAACAAAAATATTTTCAAAGTATTTTTTTACATTTTCAACAAAACGTTTCAAAACTGAGACTCAACCCAAATGGTTAGCTCCAAACCTCCAAAACACCAAGTGTCCAGATTTTTATAAAAACCCACCATTTTCAAAACCCTCTTTGAAAATCATAAAATCACAAGTCATACGATGTAATGAACGAAGAAAAGCAAAAAACGTGCTTTTTACCCGAAAATAAGATGTAAACATAAATATAACATTTAATGCATTTTCTACCAGGTGAAAACACATATAATTACATGAAACACCCTTAAACAATAGTAGGGTCTAGAATCCTACCTCGAAGAGTCAAAACTCGAAACCTCAAAAACCAAACCTCGACAAAATAGGATTATGTCCGGATAGATGTGAAGTCCTTGACACCAATAGCAAGGATCCACTGTCGAATTACTGAAAATCGAGCCCCGGGCCCATCAAAATATAGAGAGAAGACAGAGAGAACCGAAACATAGCTTAGAAGTAAGGAATTTTCAAAATATCTCCACCCCTGGATATTTATAGAACACGAAAATTTCCACTGTCCAGTCGACAGAACCTCCTTGTCCAGTCGACCGAACCGGCCTTCTGTCGCTCCAGTCAAATGGATTCTCCAGTCCAGTCGATTGGACTGTGGTATTGTGCATTAAACTGGTTCTTCAGCATGAAATAGAGTTTTCAGCCAAAACACTAGCCAAACAAGCCTTAACGAAACCCAAACACGCACCAATGGTGTACTTAAAACATTTCGGAGGTTATGAGATAACTCGAACGCATAATCATTCCAAAATGAAACGGGTCGGGGTCTCACAATTACGGCCGCTACATATTTTCCATTGGCCGCTATCTTTCTTCTCTTTTTTATCACGGTCGCAACATTCTGTTGCTACGGCTGTAAGCTTTTTGTGAGACCAGTATCATAAAAATTATATTTAAACCATTCTGTTGCATCTCTTTAATGTTATATGTATTCTGTGTTGAGGCCCAAGTTACTATCGGAGTAACAGATAGTAGATCCTGCCTTGATGACGTGGATTGTGATTTTCTATTCTGTACATTCCATCCATTTGAGTCCCTTTGAATCTTGTATGTTAAAAAACTTCTCTGGACCTCTAAAATACCATAGCTGCAACCTTTGGTTGTCACGGCCGCAACCTTTTTGACACCCTTTCTTGTGGCTACCATGTATGTTGTCACGGCCATAAGTTTCGTTGCTTATTTTGTCACGACCGTGAACTTCTGTACATCGAATAGCTTAAAAAATCATGTTTAAATATTTCTGTGCTTTCTGTTCAACTTGTATATAGCATGTTAGAAATAGGAACTGTATTACATGACCCTTAGGTTCTTTCTTGATCTTTTCAAGTCCTCATTTGCATGTTTTTCACTTTACTTTGCTCAAACAATAAGTGTGGCATGATTAGAAATGACAACCAAGATGCATGACCCTTAAGATTTTAGTTAAACACCTTTTTCTTCGTTGTTTGCTTTTATATGAACTCTCTTCAACCTCTTATTCTGTATATGTTATTTTTGAAAAGTTTAAAATCAAAATCAAAATTTGACAAAATAGAGGCCAATCTTACGGTTGGATGAAAAGGGTGCCTAACACCTTCCCTTTTCATATCTTAGCCTCTGAACCCTCTTTTCTCTGGTTACGTTTAAAAAGACTTGTGGCCTTCTTTTTTTATTTTTCTTAATTTTTCTCAAAAACTAAGTGGCGACTCCATTTTTTATAAAATGTGTTTGGATATCTTGAATTTTTTGTCTTAAAAAGAAAGGTCATTTCCTAAAAACAATGGATATCCGACACAACCGTTTTTCGAATGCACCTAAAAAACGCCTGTAGTTTTTTCTAGCGATTCCATTGGGGACTGATTTTTCAAAAAATAAAATCATAAGAGGGCTTAACTTGAAATGCCAATGGTTTTTGTTGTAAACTTTTCATTGGTATTTGCATTTGTATTGTGCATATTTGCGTGCTTGGTTTTCAAAACCCCCACTCCGCCTACCTGATACCTTGGTTAGTTTATTGTCTCAGGGCTATGTCAGGGAAGCCAGCAAGCTTTCTGGCCACATGCTCCCATAGATGTGGTAAAAAGAGTTATTGCGTACCATTTGACCATGCTTTGCATCATTCCTGGCATTGAGAGGTATATTCTTGATTCTATTCGGAAGGTAGACTGAGTGTAGACATACCACCATTCTCCTGTTGCATATAGCTTCTTAAACCACTTCTTTTAGGATCAATAAATCTTTTAGGATTATGCGATTTTCTTTTTATGGATGCTTTTGTTTATATAATTAGCACCCTTTTTAGGATAGTTTTCATTTTCCCGTCCCATTGCCGAACACAAGTTGTTCCGAGTTTAGACCCTAGTTGACGAGTTCTCTGGTTTACACTAGTCCTTTCAGCTCAGAGACTCGGGACTATAGCTTCGTGCAGAGAAGAACCTATACGCATTTAGACCCGATCTCTGAGAGGAAGACTTAGACAGGTAGAGAAGTTAAGATCATCGATGGCACATCTAGAATTGACCATGACCGACATGATGAGGGCATCCAGCATATGTGCTGAAAGAGAACGCAGGTAAGTTGAAATCGATGATAGAAGTTTATTTTTTTGTCGGGTATTCCAAGGGAACGAATGGTGATTTATTTTATAATCATAAGGATTAGAAGGTCATTGTTAGCACTAATGTCTGATTCTTGAAAGAGGATTATATTATAGACCACAGACCTAAAGTAAAATTATTCTAGAATAATTGAGAGAAAATACCAATAGAGCGAAAGAGGAATCACAAGTCACTGATATCTCATTGCCTCGTCGTAGTGGGAGGATTATCAGGACATGTGCAGATCTTGATCAGGGTGCTACCATTAACATGCCTGACTGTGGGTAATAGTGCACAGGGTTCAGATTCTGCACAACGCGTTACTGTTAGTGTACAGATGCAGGTAGTACCTCGTCGTAGTGGGAGGGTGTTGGAGAGGGAGCCGCGCAGCGGAAAATTTTTTTTTGAATCGACGTCGTGACCGTAAAAAACGACGTATGCGATTTTCATGAAAAACGAAAACTATACAGATATTAATAGTTTAATACCTTTATGAAACTTGTCGAAATGTTTCAAGAAATCTCGAATACGTTGAAGATGACTTTGCAATCTTCTCACGTATGACCAGGACGCACTACGACGATCACGTTGTGTGGGCACCGATTCCAATCGAAGTGTTCTTCCTCCTTTTGATTTATTCTCACACAATAATCTCCAAAAAGGCAAAATTAATTGCCAAAGAGGAGAAGGGGGCGGGGGCTATGTAGGAGTATTAGGGTTTGGGTTTGATTAATGAGCCTTATTTTTTAATATATAAGAATATATCAAAAAAAAATATTAAATATATCCTCTCCTTCCTAAAAGGATATAGAGATATACTTAACATATTTAATTAATTCCATCATTTCCTAGAGTTGGCCACTTAGGGAGTAAACCTTAAGTGTGCCAAATACCAAAACCGTCCCTCATTAATTTAATTTAATTCCCGAATATCCCCGGTGAAAAAATCGGCATTCCAATTAAATTAAATAATTACCGAAATCAACAAGAAAAATATCCGTGCGTATAATGGGCTACGTGATGGATCACGAGAAAGTATAGGACTCGGGCTAACCCTACGAGAAAACTGGATATCTCTAACTTTATCCCCGAGCTAGATCTTTTCCCGTACGAACCAAAACTTATTCCACTAAAGGTTCTGACTAAACTCCCGGCCCTAACTCAAATTATGTCTTGAGTTTCTAATTATCAAATGCACTGATTTCTTCCCACGTTTAAGATATGGATTCCCCATAAATAAATTAGGTTTCTGACAACCTGATTTAATTATCCTCTTCTCTTCGCAACCGCATCGCTTAACCTTTTGATATGTCAGATCTGAAGATCCACTGTACAGGTTTAGCATAATCAAACTCATAAGCAAAGCACACGAGGGAAAATTCCTCAACTTGAATCGGACGTGGTTTCCGTCAGCTAATTATCAATCATCGGACAAATAATGCCAGTACCCAACTCATCGGTATTGTTGATCTCATGGAGAAAAT
>JAULJZ010065183.1:0-13335 GCA_032270985.1 Heliamphora pulchella | reverse complement strand
CAAATATAAATATGAAACTACGAATGCAAAAATATCTCAAATGTTTCTCATTAATATGCCAGGGATCAAGAATAAAAAACCTAAAAGGCAAGGCTTTTTAGTATACATTCCTAACAGTAGATGGAGGCCTGCGTGCCTATTCTTTCTTGAGACTGCGTTCCCGTCAATATACATTCTCATACTATGTTCTGTTATACCACACTGATACATTGCTCTTGGCACACTGCTCTGACATACTGTTCTAACACACACACTGATACGCTGTTCTCGATACACTACTAGCGATTGAGGGGGCCTTCGTGCCTCTATTTTACTTTTCGCTTGCGTGCCTCGATACACATACCACATACACACACTACTTTGTTACTTATGATGGATAGGGCCTTTGTGCCCTTTGGTTTACATTTTCGATTATCACGGATGCATATGACCCTTTTATTTATGAAATGAAAATTATTTTTAACCGCTTAGACTTTGTTATGCATGATGTATGACTTATGAGTTGAGATTTTGCTATACAAAACTATTTTCTATGTTGCGAGTTGCTAACAGGTTCGTACCAATAGTTCAGGGCATGTTGACAAAATAGGGGTAGGCTATCAAAATTTTCTACATAAAAAATGTTACGGCCGTAAGTTTTGAATATGGCGGCCTGAACTTTTATGGAGAAAAGTTGGCGGCCTAGATTTGGGTTGTCACGGTTGTGAGTTTTAAGGAGACAAGTAGGCGGTCGTGGCTTGTGAAGATGACGGCCGTGGGAAAAAGGTGGCGACTATGATAAAGTTTTTTGGCACAAAACTTATAGCTGATTCGGTGGTTCCCTCCAATTTAATCTATATAAAAGGGTAGTTGTTCCAGACCCCACTATTCTGAATATCCTGCATTTTCCTTGCTTTCGGCATGGCCCACTCTTACAACAACTTCAGCCTAGATGCGATATTCTCCTTGAGAACCATAAGGGTTGATTGGCATCTTCAACGAGGAGCAGCCCGGCTGTGGGACTCCAACGTACATGTGTTTTGTTTCAGGCACAAGGAGCTATGTCCGACGGTAGAAGATTTTTCTGCCATTCTAAAGATTTCGGCCTGAGAAGAGGTTATAGTTCCTACGCCTTTCTCGAGTCCCAAGAATAGGTTGATGCAGCACTGCTGCTATTCTAGATGTGAGGCTTCTCTTATTACCCATGATGGGTCCCTTGATGTGGCAGGGATTATAGACCACTTTAGGCCTCAGGGATCTCTTAGTGATTTCTCTTTTCAACTTCAGCGTCGTTATGCCCTTTGTATCTGTCTTTTAGCTCATTTTCTCTTAGGACCCTCAGACGGGCGAGCTAGCTCTTCTTTGGTGGATGTGGCTCATTAGATCCACGAGGGTCGAGATCTTATCTCGCTTGTCCTTGCTGAGACGCTTCTTGGCCTTGATGCAGTCTATATCGAGGGTGCCCCTTACTTTGCTGGCAGTGCTCTCCTGCACGGTGGTACACTCAGCTCTCTTTTTTCTATTTTTCTCTTGATTTTTCTGCTCAGTCTCTTTTTTCTATTTTTCTCTCTATTTTTTTACTTTGCTCTCCTTTTTCTTTGTTTCTCTCTATTTTTTTGCTCAGTTCTCTTTTTTTCTTTATTTCTCTCAAGTTTGGCTGATGGAGAAGGTGAACTTGCTGGAGAAGCCTGTATCTGACAACTACAGTGTGAAGTCCTTCATCCATCATCAGGTTTATCACCTTTACTAGACTGAAGCTGCTTGGAAGGACTATTTGAGTTCTTTGACCGGGGAGGACATCTCCTGGCAATGCCCCTAGCTAAAAAGATATCTCTCATGACTGCTACCACTGTGGGTCACTCGACGGTTCTGTTGGTTGGCTTGAAGGTGGCCACTTTCTATCATTCGTATTGCATTCTCTGTCAATTTGGGTGCACTCAGCTCAGGCCTGATACTGCCGTCAGTCATCTGTATAGTTTTGCACATCAAGCCCCTTTCTTGGGTCAGTACCAGCGAGCTTGGTCTTCGCGACTGACAATACCGGTCAGTGGATAATTTGACAATAGATTTTTTGAAGATTACAAGGCTTGGCTTGGGACAGAGATAGAGCACAGTCCAAGACAGGGAGAAGATGCAAAGAGGAGAAAGACTTGACTCTTTAATGCTATATTTCAATATTCTGTTGGTTTCTTTTAACTTTTTAGGATGAGGACTTGCGAGCCTCTCTTGTTTTGGAATTAAAGATTGAGTTAGTAAAAACTCTCAATGAAAGTTTCTCCACTTTTAGTTCTAGTGATCTTCAAGATTGCTCTTTCAGAATTTCACTATTGTAATTATAACCAATTTAATAGAAACACTTAAAGTAAGTTTTTACTTTGATCAACTACTTGAACACGGTTACAAAAGGGAAATTTCAAACAAAGATTTGGGCCGAACTTCTGACAGAAGCTGCCTACGTATCCTGAAGAAAGAAAATCAGGCTATAATGTAGTTCAAGGCTCGGGTTATACTCAGGTATTGACACTCTTCTTTTTACGAGCTTTCTCTCAAGGGTAGAACTTTTTGAACTTATCTGAGTTGATGGATGTAGAGAAAACATTTTCATCCATATCTATAAGGATAGCAGCGCCTCCTGACATCAAGGTCTTGATGAGATAAGGTCCGGCCCAATTAGGTTTAGACTTCCCCCTAGCTCTGATCTCTTTAAGGACTAAGTTACCTTCTTTCAAGTTTCAAGACTTAACTTTCTTATTGAATGCCCGAGCTGTCCTCCTTTGATACCCTTGGATGTGAAACGATGCCCTTGGTTTTCTTTCATTAAATAGGAGCAGTTCTTCAAATTTTCCCCTCTGCCAATTTGACTCGGGAATACTACTTTTGGTCATTATCCTCGAAGACAAAATCTCTAACTCTATGGGTAAAATGGATTCCATTCCACAGACCAACGCATATGGTGTCACTTCGGTAGAAGTCCTGATCGATGTTCAATATCCCTAAAGTGCAAATGGCAACTTTTTCGGCCAATCCTTACTTCCCTCTATCGTCTTTTATAGAATCTTCTTCACATTCTTGTTAGCAGCTTCCACGGCTCCATTAGTTTATGGTCTATATGGAGAAGACTTGTGACTAACAATTAATACTCCTCTAAAAGATCTAAAACTTCTCCTTAGAAATGAGAACCAATATCAGAAATAATCTCGCACGAAACCCCGTATCGATAGATAAGACTCTTCTTGATGAACCTGGCTACTTGAGAGGCCTTTAGAATAGAGTAGGAGGTGGCCTCGACCTACTTTGTGAAATAGTTAATTGCTACGGGGATAAACTCATGTCCATTTGAACACTTGGGTGTGATCTTTCCTATCACGTCGATTCCCCAAACTAAGAACGGCCAAGATGACGTCATATTATAGAGCTGAGATGGCGACACATACATGAGGTTTGCGTGAACTTGGCATTTTCGGCATCTTCGAACAAACTGGTGATAGTTCATCTCCATTGTCATCCAAAAGTATTCTTAGCGTAAGATCTTTTTATCTAGCATCATTCCATTCATGTGAGGCCTGTAAACTCCTCTGTGAACCTCTTTCATCAACTCGTGTCCCTCTTCTGTGATAACACAATGCTTATTAATCCCCAGATATCCTCTCTTGTGCAGTCTTCCTCGGTAGATCGCAAACTGCGCAGCGAGTCTCTTGATAACTCTTTGATCCTTCTTGCTAACTAGACTAGGATACTCCCCTTTCTCAATGAAGTTCTATATGTCGTGGTACCAGGGTAATCCATCGTTGACTTCTCGGATAGCGAAAATATCATTAATTGCGGGTATATCTCTTTGTTGAATCTCCAAGGGTATCATCCTTACTCCAGGAGATATGTCTATCATTGATGCCAGAGTAGCCAACGCGTCGACGAACTTATTCTGCAACCTCATGACTTGAGTGAATACCACACTTTCAAATTTTGGGATTATCATTTCAAGCTCTCGGTGATACTGGATCAACCTCTCCTCTTTAACCTTTCATTCTCCTTTTTCTTGGGAGACAACCAAAACTAAGTCCCCTATAACTTCCAACTTTCTTGCCCCTAGTTCCAAGGCTGCTTCCAATCCAGCTAGATAAGTTTCGTATTCGGCATGATTGTTAGTAACCTCAAAACTCAACTTATAAGCCAACAGGATGTGGAAATCATCGAGGGTGGTAAGGAGTATCCCTATCCCATATCCATATTAGTTCGAAGCTCTATCGAAATACAAGGTCCACAGATCCTTCTCGATCTTCAATGCTTGTTCATCGGGGAACTCAAATTCGGGTTCTTCTTCTCCTTTAATGGGATGGTTGGCCAGAAATTCTGCCACGGCTCTCCCTTTTACTAACTTCCTCATAACACACTGTAAGTCAAATTCAGCTAGTATTAGCTACCAACGAGCCAATTTTTATGTCAACGTTGGGTTTTCAAAAAGGTATTTGAGTGGGTCCATTCTTGCGATTAGAACAACTCGGTATGCTAGCATATAATGGCGTAGCTTCTTGGATGCCCAAACTAAAGCCCAGCAAGTCTTTTCCTAAGGCGTATATCGACATTCGCAATCAATCATCTTTTTACTTAAATAGTAGACATCTCTTTCTACCTTGGTTTCATCTTCTTATACAAGCATACACCCCATCGTTGAGTCAGTTATTGATAGATACAGTATTAAAGGATTACCAGGTTCCGATGGCGACAGAATTAGAGGGTTTTACAGGTACTGTCGTATGACATCAAAAGCGTCTTGGTCCCCTTCTTTAAAAGTCGAAATAGAGGTTCGCAAGTAGTGGTTAACTTAGCAATGAATCGACTGATGAACTAAACCTTTTCTCAAAAAACTCCTTACATCCTTCTCGGTCTTCAGGGGAGGCATTTCAAGGATGGCCTCGATCCTCGATAGGTCCACTTCTATGCATCACTGTGTGATCATAAATCCGGGCATTCTTCCTATCATAACTCCAAAAGCACACACTTCTGCAGGTTCAAATGCATCATGTACCTTCTTATCCGTTCGAAGAATTTCCTTAGTGTGATGATGTGCCCTTCTCTAGTTCTAGACTTCATGATCATGTCATCCACGTATACCTCCACCTCCTTATGTATCACGTCATGCAATAATGTGGTTGTAGCCCTTTGGTAAGTTGCTCCTGCATTCTTCAATTCGAACGGCATGATCCTATAACAATAGGTGCCCCAAAGTGTCGTGAAGATAGTCTTTTCTCAGTCTTCCGACGCAATTAAAATCTGGTTGTATCCTAAACATTCGTCCATAAAAGGCAAGAGTGCATTCCTGGCAGTATTGTTTACCAAACATCTATGTGAGGGGGAGGGAAGTCGTCCTTAGGACTATCCTGGTTAAAATCTCTGAAGTCGACACACACTCGGATCCTTCTGTCTTTCTTTATCACCAGGACAATATTGGCAACCCACTCTGGTTACTCCGTAACCATAAGAAATCCAGTGTCTACCTATTTGGTGACTTCCTACTTGATCTTAAGAGCCCAATCTGGCCGAATCCTTCGAAGCTTTTTCTTGATGGGTTTGGCATCAAGGTAAAGAGGAATCTGGTGTTGTACAATTTCAGGATCTACGCCGAGCATATTGTCGTAGGACCACGCAAAAACATCTTTAAATATTATTAATAAAAAAAGTTAATTGTTGACATTCCTCCAAAGAGAGTGTAAAACCAACCTGGACTAATTGTGGATCTTATTTATTATTAAGATTTATTAAAACGATTTCTTCCATTACAGGTTTAGCTCGCATTTCTTCTTCCTTTTCAATTAAAAGCATTAATTCTTACGGGATATCCTCCTCGAATTCTTCAAAATTTTCAAAATCAACGTAAATATTTGAGACATAGCGAAGTAAGTAAACTTCGTTTTCATTTCATTAGCTTCAACGGAGGTTACAATCTGAGACTCTAAACGAAAAGGGCTTAGGATGCCAACAGATGCGCTCCCGGCAGACTCACCGTTACAAACATTGTTAACAGACTCGATAAAAATAGATTTAACGGACTCAAACTTCAACTCACTTGTTACATCATGCCTATGAAAGGACACAAAAGACTGACTCTTTTTCATCACATCAGTATCTATGATAAGCGTGGTGTCATCCGCGGGCGCTTCAGCATCCATCATTAGCACGTCCATGTCTTCCTCATCATTGCCTATACACACTCGGGCCATCTCTTCATTAAAGAAAGAACCTAAATTTCCTTCTTCACAGTGATCGGCCCAGTCTATCGGTACTTTCCTTGTAATGTCCATCTGCTATATCTCTGCTTCCTCCTCACTGTCGAATAACTGATGGTCAAAAAAGATCTCCAGCCCTAGCAACTTCTGGTTAGTCTTCTTCTCTATCCATGGCTCGGAGAACCCACAATAGGGAAAGTTATCCCCTTCCTTGATAAAGCGCCCGTTTAGCGTTGGTTCATAATTTTCCATATTTGACTCTTTCAACTCTGGCTTATACCCAAGTCCGTATCCGTGGCAATTGTGGTGCACAGGAATTGGTTCCGAGATTCCTTGTAGGCTCTTGCCCTGTCTCATTCCTAGAAAATAGGATATCCCTTTCATCATGGCCACAACTTTGGGGTTCACATAGTTCTCTTCTTCATTCATCAAAACTTGCATAGTCTTGGTCTCGTTGAAGTCGAACCAATTTAGAAGGAGATCTTCCTCCTCATGTTGGATCTCAAGAAGCGGGGTAGTGTCACAAAGCGGGGTTGGCAAGCCAGTTTCACCCGGTATGGTGACAGTTACTCCTTCTTTAATTAGCTTTACTTTTTGGTGTAAGGTTTACGGGACTACTCTAATCGACGGGTCATGTAACCATGGCCTTCCCATCAATAGATTAAATGAGGTCGGCACATCAAGAACATGAAACTCTACTTCGCTCTCCAAAGTTCCAAATGCTACCGCAAAAGTTACCAATCCCAAGACATCTCTTTGTGTGTTATCATATCCCCATACTCCTTGTGCACTCAGTTTAAAGTCTTCTGTCTTTAATCCCAAACAATAAGCGATTCGTAGTGGGCATACATCGACGGTGGAACTGTTGTCAACCAAAACGACCGGCACCCATTTCCCCAAACACTTAACAGTTAAATGCAATGGCTTGTTATGGGATGGCCCCTCTGCTGAAAAATCCTTGTCACTGAAGGCAATAACATTAGACTATTTTTCGGCCATGAGCATTCCAACCAATTGGTCCGAAAAGATGTCGATTAGAATGTCTATGCTGTTGAGAGCCTTCAAAATAGCTTGTCGGTGCTTGTGGGATGCCACAAGTAGCCCCCAGATACTCACACTCGCATGCGTCTTCTTGACCTGCTTCAAAACTATGTCTTCTTCTTCACCGTTCTGCTTCTCCACTTGCTTTCTTAATTCCTTCATGCCCCTCCTTGGCTACCCCTTCTCTAACTATGCGCGCTTAAAATGTCTCCTGCTTTTCTTCAGATGTTCAACTTTCTCATCAGGTTCCCTCAAGCCCTCGAACTGATCAGTTACTTCTAGAATTTCAGCTACTGGGTACCCATTTCCTCAGATGGCCCAAAAATCATATGTACTTGTCCTTCCTTGATTATCTTCTCCATTAGCTTCTCTGACTCCCCAAAGGTCTTTCTCGATTCCCATTATATTTTGGACAAACCAATGAGATTCTTCACTGATAGCGCTCTCTAGCTAAATGAGCTATAGCAACGATACCTCATCAAACAGTTCCTCGCAATCATATGACAGGGGATGGACCCAAGGTACCCACAGGCCCCCATGGTCATACGGATTCTCAGCAATCGGGTGCCATTCCGACATATCCTCCTCTTTATCGTATTCTATATCCATAAATTCCTGCTCCACTTCTTCCAATTCCCACAGATTGTTCTCTTCTTGGTACAAGATTTCTTTTGTGTCAAGAGAGCATAAAGTCGGCTCTTTGGGTAAAAGTGTTCTCGATTTCAGCTCTTTGAGAGAAATGATGTACACCGAGGGGTCGAAAATGGGATCCACGGTTCCGAATAGATTCACTTGGGGTAGATCTTTCCCTTTCCTTTCCTGCTCTTGCTTCTTCTTGGTCTCTTCTTTGGCTGATTAACTCTCTTTCTGTCTGCTTTTGCTATCAACTTCTTTTACTTTCGAGGACCCTCCTTTCTCTAACACTGCTTTTTCTATCTCTTCAACCTTAAAACTTGGCTCGGCTTCCCCATACCAGGATGCCCATATGTGCCACACTATATCATCACTCGGGACGGACGGAATATGCCATTTGATGTTTATCCCGGCTTCTTTCAAATCATCTAAAGCCTCAAGGGTTGCCAAATCTTTCCACAAACATCTGACTTCTTCATCCTCCTCTTCGTCGCTTTCAGATGGGGGGAGACCTTCTTCCTCATAGATGATAAAGATTGGGAAGTCATCAAGACCATCTTCTATCAAATTTTCAGTGAGGTCGTTTATCAGAAACACCCCTCAACCAGACGGCAAAACTGCAATGGGTTTCTGTTCTGCTACGGAGACTATGAATTTGGTGGGATCAAAGCTTTCTGCCCCCTCCCCAATGGCATTTACATTCTGTCGGGCTGTATGATTCGATAAAAGGTTGGTGGTCACGTTCGGCTTCTAAACGACAGTAGGTGGAGGAATTACCATGTTAACTATCAAGCTCTAAATCTCATGGCGAAACCTCATGCAGTTGTTGGTTAAGTGACGGTGCCCCTGGTGGAAGGCACAGTACTGGGTTGGATTGTATCTGGGTGGCAAAGGATTCAAAGGCGGGGTCGGCTTCAAAGGCTTTAGGAAACCCCTCTCAATCAGGCGGCTAAAAATAGAAGACACTGGGACAGTAATCAGGGTAAAGGTTTGTTGAAGGCAAACTGCCAAGATCATTATTTTTGTAAATAATTTTTCGATAAAAATAACTGAACGGGCAATCCCCGAAACGAGCTCTAAATAAAACTTTTGATGTCAAACGATCAAAATAAAATCTGTGCCACCAAAGTTAATTTAGTTGAATACCTTTTTGATCGATTCTCCAACTACGAACTTTTGATTCTGAGTTGAAGTTCCGATCAGGCCTTCTACTGTATTTTCTTATGCAATTTCGGAACGTAGTGTGGGTTACGATCCTTCGAGAACTCATACCGGCAGAACCTGGTCAACCTTAGTCTTGAAGATGAGTTATGAATTTGGTTCAGTCTACCCACATATTTATAAGGCTACAGTAGGGACCTATGGAGTAATTATGACATAGACTTCTAGTGTAACCCAGATACGTATCCAGCAATTTTTGCAATTAAGAAAACCTCTCAGCAGTATCTGCAATCATGAAAACCTTACAGCGGTTTTTACAATTGTCATAAATCACTAAATTACAGTTCATACCACTAAAGAACTATAACTGCACTCTAAGCCATAATCTCAATACCATCTTGGATTGAGCTCTATTATTAAATGCTTAACTCATCTTCCCACGTTAAGATTCTTGATACCCACTAATTAAATTTAATTACTGACAATTTAATTTAATTGACATCTTTAAATTTCTTAAGCCCTTCCACTTAACTTATCTGACCGTTGGATAATTAAATCCACCTGCAAGGTTTGACCCGGTCAAAACTAATAAGCTTCCTTAAGAGGGTATCGTCAATCTGGATCTATCGAGACATGAATTCCGTCAATAATTAATATTCATCATATAATTAATACCACTATCCAACTCACCAAGAATATAGACCCATATAAGATTATACCCTCTAATGAATCAAAACAACGAATATTAAATGTATGCAAATCAATAATTATTTCAAAATTAAGAGCATAAGTACTCTCATAATAACTTTAGAGTATAAATTAATTTATATAGTCAGTATAAAATTAATTACCCCAATGTGTCCCGTTCAATATACACAAAGTGTACTAGTATAGAAAGTCGTAACAATAAACGACGTTATTATCTATTCCCCGTAACCAAGACAGGCCTACTAAAACTCTGTATTATAGTCGTACAGATGATATGTCTATTTCCATGTAAACTGTGAACAAATACATATATTCTGTAAGAACCTAAAATCTGATCTTCTGTGTGCAAGCCGTACTCTACACACCAGATTAAATGTTGTACAGAATAAAGGACATTCATGTATAACATTAAAGAAACGATATTGCATACACCACTCATTAAAATTATCATAAAATGGAAAATTAATTTTATTAAAATAAAATTAAATACTAAAATCAAAATAAAAATCATAATTTTCAGTATACAACCCTAACAATCTCCCACTTATACTCAAAATTATGCTGTCATACATCTGACTCCCATGCCCTCGACATGACTATCAAAAGTCTTAGCCGGTAAGCTCTTTGTAAAAGGATTTGCAAGGTTGTCTCCTGATGCAATCTTGGTCACAGCAACATCATCTCTCTGTACAATTTCTCGTATTAGGTAATACTTACGCTCAATGCGCTTTCCTTTCTAGTGGACTCTTGGTTCTTTCGAGTTTGTAACTGCTCCGCTATTATCACAATAAAGTATAATAGCCAACTGAACTGAAAGGACTACGTCTAAATCCAACAGGAGTTCCTGAGTCAAATGGCCTCCTTGGCTACTTCAGAAGCTGCCACGTACTTAGCCTCTATGGTGGAATCAACAATGCAAGACTATTTGATACTCCTCCAACTAATAGATTCACCTCTTAAAGTAAACACATATCGTGAGGTAGACTTGTAGGAATTTTTGTCTGACTAAAAATCTGAGTCTGTGTACCCTAAAAGTACTAGACTATCTGCCTGGTAAACCAATATATATTCCTTAGTTCTTTTCAGGTACTTTATTATATTCTTTACCTCAGTCCAATGCTCCTACCCTATGTTAGACTGATATCTGCTAACCATGCCAACGACAAAGCAAATGTCGGGTCTAGTGCAAAACATAGCATACATTAGACTTCCTACTATCGAAGCATAAGGAGCCGATTTCATCTTCTCTATCTCATCAGGTGTCTTAGGACACTGTTCCTTGGATAGAGTGATTCCATGCCTAAAAGGGAGAAACTCTTTCTTGGAATCCTATATGCTAAAACGAGCAAGGATATCATCGATATACTTTGCTTGTGATAAGCCTAATATCCTTTGTTTCCGATCTCGCATAAGATTGATCCCTAGGATGCGACTGGCTTCTCCCAAGTCCTTCATATTAAAATGTTCAGATAACCATACTTTTATCGTAGATAATACCCCCACATCATTTTTGATGAGCAAGATATCGTCTATATAAAATACTAGGAAGACCACCACGCTTTCGGCACGCTTCTTGTACGCACAAGACTCATCTAGACTCTGATCAAGATCATAAGACTTTATGGCTTAATCAAACCGAGTATTCTAAAACCTTGATACCTGCTTAAATTCATAAATAGATCTCTTAAGCTTGCACAACATGTGCTCTTGGCCCTTTGCTATGAAACCGTCTGATTGTACCATATAGATACACTCGTCAAAACTTCTATTAAGGAAAGCTATCTTGACATCCATTTATTAAATTTCGTAATCGAAATGAGTAGCAATGCATAAGAGAATCCAGATAGACTTAAGCATGGCTACCGATAAAAAGGTTTTCTCACAATCGATCCCTTTTTCTAAGTAAATCCTTTTACAACAAGCCTAGCTTTGAAGGTTTTAACCTTCCCATTTGCTCCTCTCTTTCTCTTGTAGATCCACTTGCATCTAATAGATTTTATCCCTTCAAGTGGTTCTACAAGTTCGCAGACCTAAATGGAATAGACAGATTCCATCTATAAATTCATAACCTTTTGCCAAATATCTGCATCTTTATCTTAAAGTATTTCATTGTAGTCATAGGGTTCGGTATCTAGTTCTGTCGGGATCTTGTCAAAAGACTCTCCCAAGAACATATACCGATCAGGTTGATAAACAACTCTCCCACTGCGATGAGGTACTACTTGTGTCTATGTACTAGTAGTAACACGCTATGCAGAATCTAAACCCTATACATCAGCACCCTATTCATGATTTGCACCTATCCCGATAATTCTCCCACTACGACGAGGCAATGGAATATTAGTGACTTGTGGTTCCTCTTCTGTTCTACTGGTATTTTCTCTTATTTCTTTCAGAATAATTTTACTATTGAGCCTGTGGTTCATAATATAATCATCTTTCAAGAATCGGGCATTGGTGCTAATAATAACCTTATGATCCTTAGGATTATAAAATAGACCACGATTCGTTCCCTTGGGATACCCCACAAACAAACAAACTTCTGTTCTCAGTTCCAACTTACTAGTGTTTTCTTTCAGCACATGTGCTGAACACCCCCAAATTCGAATATGTTTCAAAAGTGGCTTATGCCCGGTCCACAATTCTATGGGAGTAGAAGCTACTGACTTAAAAGGTATCAAGTTCAGAATGTAAGCCGCTGTCTCTATTGCAAGTCCTCAAAACGAATCGAGTAATCCTAAATAACTCATCATTGACCTTACCATCTACATAAGAGTCATATTCCTTCTTTCTGCTACACCATTATGCTGTGGAGTGCTCGGTGCAGTCAACTGAGATATAATCCCTTCAGATGACAGGTAGTCCCTAAACTCTCCAAAGAGGTACTCACCACCATGGTCGGATCATAGTAATTTGATACTCTTACCCTGACGCTTCTCCGCCTCCATCTTGAATTCTTTGAATTTCTCAAACCATTCAGACTTACGGTGCATAAGGTAAATGTATCCATAGCTTAAGTAGTCATCAATGAAATTGAAAAAATACTCAAAGCCACCTCTAGCTCAAATTGTCATAGGAACACATACATCATAATGAACCAGTTCCAACGGTTCTTTAGCTCTATAACCTTTGGTCGAAAATGGACTCTTGGTCATCTTTCCCTCTAAGCAGGATTTACAAACTGAAAGTGTCTCCACTTTCAATAAACTCAAAGGTCCATCTTCTACCAGTGTATTTATCATTTTTAGATTAATATGTCCCAATCGTAAGTGCCAAAGAAAAATTTAATTCATTAAAGAAGAAAACTTTCTCTTATATGGTAAATTAGATGTGTTATTCAATTTAGTTAGTTACAGTGTAAGAGAGATAGAAGAAACGATATACATATCATCCACCAATGCACCAGAACAAATAAAATATTTATTTTTCTTAACAACCACAAAGTCATTAAAATGAACACTATATTTGTTCTTTATGAAACTAGAAATCGAAATTAAATTTTTTCTAATCGAATGTACATAAAGACAATCTTTTGTTGGAATGTATACTGAAAATTCATGCTTTTTATGTATTTTATTCTGAATCCCTG
>JAULJZ010065172.1:0-11462 GCA_032270985.1 Heliamphora pulchella | reverse complement strand
CGCAACAACTGTAGAGCAATCCTAAGATGCTTCTCATGCGCCTCTTCCGATGATGAATAAATCAGAATATCGTCCACGAACACCATCACGAATCGATCAAGGTAAGGGTGAAAGATACGGTTAATAAGATCCATGAATATCGTCGGTGCGTTAATCAGTCCAAAAGGCATGACCAAAAACTCAAAATGCCTATAATGGGTATGAAAAGCCATCTTCGGAATGTCCTCCTCCTTGACTCGCAACTGATGGTAACCCAATCTCAAATCTATCTTGGAGAAGCAACACAAACCCTTCAGTTGGTCAAATAAGTCATCAATACGAAGCATAGGGGACTTGTTCTTAATGGTCACGTGGTTCAATTTACGGTAATTGATACATAGACGCAAGGAACCATCCTTTTTCTTCACAAACAAGGCCGGTGCTCCCCAAGTCGACACACTAGGACGAATAAAACCCTTATCTAATAACTCTTGGACCTGCACCTTTAGCTCTAGCAACTCGACCAGTGCAAAATGATCGCATAGAAACGGGGCAATTCCTGGAATAAGTCAATGGAAAACTCCACTTCTCGCTGTGGCGGAAGCTCAAACAAATTGTTCGGGAAGACATCCAAAAACTCACACACAATGGAAGGAAACTCCCCACGAGTAGAATCAATCTCACTCGTTGACAAGGTGGAGAAAAGGAGGTTAAGGCTATCGCGGCTCCGCGAACTATGAGGTCTAGGCACTAAACCATCATCCCGGTCACCCACAAAATAAAATGAGTCTCCCTCCAGGGTGCAAATAAACACCCTTCATCGATCATAGTCGAGAAAAGCGTGAAAGGCGATCAACTAATCCATTCCCAATATGATGTCGAATGAAGTCATATCAAGCACGATAAAGTCTAACACTAAACGGTGATCGGCAATCTCCATCTCACAGGCTCTACAGGCGCATCTCAGTAGAGTAGTCTCATCAATCGGTGTCTTTACACATAAGACACTACCCAAAACATCTACCTCTAGCCCCAATGTAAATGGAAATGCAGATGAGATGAATGAATGCGATGCTCCGGTGTTAATGAGGCCATTGGCCCATGAACGGTACACTAAGAAGGTACCTCAAATGATCAATGAATTGGCTATAATATTTGGCACGACAAGTGCCATTGACATACTAGGCTCCACAAGTGCCATTGACATACACTCGCTCCCGATTTCCCTAATTCTATCCACTGCTCCCCTAGCTCCCGGCGGCCTCACTGACTAAGCTAAGGTAGCTCCTCTTGTAGTCCTTGCCATCTTTACTCCCAACTGTTGCTATGACTGGCTGTAGCCCTGTCGTCCCTATGATGACTGACCCTGGTGTGCTCTTGAAAAACCCTGTCACTCTCTCCCTAAGGACAATCTCAACGCATGTGACCCGCCTGTCCACACTAATAGCAAGAATATGGGTCCCTTCCCTGAATCTAACTCTACTACTATCCTTGTTGTGGGCACTCCATGACACGATGCCTCGGTTGTTTGCACATAAAGCAACTAGCTCCTGACGTTCTGAACGTCCAAATGATCCCAACGATGGTGTGGGCGCCAATCGTAGCTGCGACTGGGACCCCGTTGGAACTCGATCCTCTTGACTTCTGCCTCTTCAACTAGCGCCCCTTCGATTGCGCATTAGAACCCCCTGATGTGACCTACTCTCTATGATCTTTTGGCTCTCGACCATGTCATTCTCAACTCGAATGGCGGCCTCCGCTAACTCAGTATAGACTCAAAAGCCCAAAACTGCATTCCTATCCTTAATGACGAGCCGAAGACCCTGCTCAAATCGCTTGGTGCGTAACTCTTCCGTTGCCACCATCTCCGGTGCAAACTGCGACAGATTCGCGAACTTGGCCTCATCTTGGATCACTAACAGGGTATCCTTTATTGATCCTAGATGGCAGAAAGAAACTCCTCATGGTAGGTATCCCTCGATGACCCTAGGAAATATTTCTCCAGGAAGACCCTAGTGAAAGCGGTCTACGTGCTCTCCACAGTGTTCTTGGAAAACTTCCACAATTCTCTCGCGTCTTCCTGAAGTTGGAACGCCACCAACTTCACCCGCAACTCATCCTCCACGATCTGTAGGGTGTCAAAGATCATTGTGGTCACCTCTAACCACTTAGTAGCAACTTTAGGTCTGGCTCCCCAGAAAAGGTTGGAGGATCCAACTGTCAGAATTCTCTCAATGCCACTGTGGCCCTTGGCTCGGGAGCTCTTGCTCTGCCCCTAGCTGCCTCAGCCAAAGCTCTCACCGTAGTCAGCATCTCCTAAACAACATTAACGCCGCCCCTTGTTCCTGCGGGGCATGCACGTCCCCTTCTTCCAAAACCTGGGCATATGGGTGACCTCAGCCGTGACCTCCTCTTGGCAACATCGCTCTAGATATAAGAAGGAATAAAGAGAAATGTTAATACTATGACCTAAACCAACTGACATCCCACGAACAACATTACCCCATCATGTTATCACACAACACGTATCATGGCATCAACACACCTCATATAATGAACAGGATTAATCAGAATGACACATAAATTCAGGTAACTCATTTGGATCTCTAGTTAGAATGGACATCGACCAAACGCCTTTCTAACTCGAACCCCAAACTAGTCGACCGGACACCCAAGGGCAAGACACATCATTCTAAAAATTCAACCTCCATGCCCAACTAACACATAGCATGCAAACATCAGGTTACTTGAAAAATATATCTTACTAACACACAATTACATGAGTGACATGCATCAATGCAACTCTTACACAATGGATCAACCATTCTCATGGTACTTAGATACTCGAACCTAAAGTTCTGATACCATTCTGTCATACCCCGATTTCACAACAATGGAAACCCAAGCAATTTACAAGAAAAGTGCTCGAAAAGAGAGAAGTTTTAACAAAACTAAACTATGATTTGAGGTAAAATGTAACGCCCCGATTTCAAAATAATAAAACCTGAGGAAAGATTGAGAAATTGTCAATAATTGTGACCATTTCTTTTGTAAATAACTCTGAAAAACAGTTAATTTATACCCCAAAAGGTAGCTCCAAAGATCGTTCAAGAGAAACCCGTTTTAAAATAATTTTTGATAAAAATCACCTAGAGGAGTCTGCTCGAGTTGACTCCTCACCGCTCAAGTGGTGAGACACCCGAAAGTTTCCTACCAAAAATTTGTAAAATTTTCTATGAGTTGGAAAATCACCACTTTTTCCCATTCCTTAGAACACAACTGTGAATAGGAAAAAATGAGAAATGAATTATATATTTGAGAACCAACAACCATCTGTTAACCACCCAAGAGCCCAGATTCAAACTCAATATCAAGATACATTACTTAAAGATTTAAAACCTTCGACCCATGGGAGACCGGAGCATCCTCTCATGCATGCACAACATGAATATATGACCTTAAGGCCTTACAACAAGGGTGTTTCCGACCACAATTCAGTAGCCAATAAGAAGGAAATAAGAATTACATCTTTACAATTTCATTGATAAAAAAGAGTTCATCGATCATTCGTTTTACTCCAAAATCTTCTTCCCGCTATTACCTGAAATGTTGTTTGAATTTACCTATGCTTAGTTTTCATAAGATTGAAGGAATGTGCTGGGTTCTTATTCTAAATTGTGTTGTTAAGTTTCTGTAAAAGATTAGTAATAAATTAAATGCATTAAGCTTTGAAAAGATTTAAGTTAATATCATTATCTAAAAAAAAAACTTTTTTATGCCTTAGACATTAATTATTATTGTGAGGGCATAGTTAATTGAAATATTTGTTCACGTGTGAAATTCCATATATTCATTTTTTATTGAAATATATAGCTGGATGCAAAAAATTTGAATGGGGTATATTCGTGATTCGAATATCTTAAACTGGTGAAAGAGTTAATTTTGTTAAGAAATGATATAAGACACTTAATGAAATTAAAGTAGAGTAGTTTTCGGAATGGTTTTGAGGGATTTGTGGTTGAAACCTAAGTAATAAGTTAGATGGTTTGATTTACGAGTTTTAGGCTCATTGCACAGGTGGGTTCCCATACCCGGGAGGTTAGTGCCTTGAAAGGAGGATTGTCACTTCTCACTAGTGCATAGGAATGCCTAGGTGAGATCGGTGACGGTGCACTGTCACTTAGACACACAAGTCTAGTGGTAAAAGATAGTCGTTTACTCTTTTAGGTATGTCATATACCTCATTGGCGGTTACATGAATTGATTGAAAGTTTACTGGAATAAATCACAAAATTATTAAAAGTTGTGGATAGAATGAATTAGGACATTACCTATGTTCATTTTATTTGTCTCTTTTGAAATATATTTAAGCTACCTCTTTCATACCAGTATTTTGTTAGCTATAGATAAATATTAAACCCTTTGATTTGTTTATGTGTTTGGACATCCCAGGTCCTGTTGTACCTAATGATTAACTTCACACATTTGAAGTTTTTATGAGAACTTTTTGAAAATTAATTATGTAATTACAATAGTGATTTAATGACGGTTTGTTCTATTTCTTTTTGTGAAGATTATAAGGCAAAATTTTATTTTATTTTGTGTTCATAATGGTAGTTTAGATGAAAGTACTTGAAAGATTTATTTTGGTATTTCGGTATATTGGTTTATGTTATTGATTTCAAATAGAGGTTTTAAATATATGCATGAGAAGTTAGGATAGAGAGTATGTGATTCAGTATTGAGTTGTAGTTTTGTTGTTGAGATCTAGGCTGATCTTGTGTATATAATGTTGGTTATATTTATTATAGGTTATTTTGTAAACGATTAAAACCGTTGAATTATCTGAAAAATAGGAGAAATTCTGTCAAAATATTTTAAAAATTTAACACTTAAAATATTTTCTAAAAGTTTGAGGTGTGACAAATTTTGTCTATCATATCCCTTTCAATAATTCATTTGCTTAACAATTTTTTAGATTCGAGTGGGTTCAATTGAGCTCACACCCATCAAGGTGGGGTCGCTCATTATGAAAAAATAATTTTGAATCTGTAGGCGGAGGAAGGCAATTTTGATACAAAATTGTCTTTACTTTTAAGAAATGATGTAAATTGTCACCTAAATTTTTGTTGTTGTTGACCTTAATAGGATTAAGCATATACATACATGACTACATCACAAATTTTAGGCCATGTTATTCGGTTTTTATTCAAATTATTGAAACAGTAATTCTTACAGTTGAAAAAATATAATATTGATAAAACTGATAGATAAAATAGTATAGTTTAAAAAATTAAAAAAATCAATAAAAGAGATATGATAAAAGATAATTTGTCTCGCACTCGTTCTAACTTGCTCATATCGACACACTCAAGAACCTAAAAGATAAAATAGCATCGTTTACCTAATATCGACAGCCTCTAGAACCTAAGCCTCTAGGCTATGTCCCCAACAAATTTTGCAAATTTTATCGCTATGTTGGGCATAGCACTAATAGATGTATAGCTCTCAGGCCTTTTGTTAACATATGCATAACTCTTGGGCTTTTTGTTGAAGACCTTGGCCTGGTTTGGCAACTGACTTTAAGTTTTTTTTTTTGCTTAAAGTTTAAAAAGTCAAAAAGTCTCATTTTTCAACTCAAATGATTTTAACTTTTTTCCTTTTTACATAATTATTTTTATATTTTTTTAAAAATATCATAACTTCTATTATAAATATTCATTTCCTATAAAAATTATATTTTTAAAATGTACTTGTTAAAATCTATCAAATAAGATCTATATTGAATAAAAAATTATTTAACAATAAAATTTAAAAAATTATAACAATTTTAAACAAAAAATTTTGCCTTTTGACTTAAAGTTATTTTAAGCATCTAGTTTAAAGCCACTCAATACTTCTCCCAAACAAATTTTGGCTTTTGGAGTTAAAGTAATTTTAAATAAAAAATCTATCTTAAAACCAGATTGCCAAACGAGGCCTTTATTAAGGAAGGTAAGATTTCATGTGATATGTGCTCATGCATACGGTTTTTTTATACTAAGATATATAAAATTTATACTTATTTTTTATTTTTCATTTTTATTTCTTATTTTTTCATCTTTTTAATTCTAATTATTTATCAATATCATTTTCCTTATACCATATTATTTTTTATTAGTATCATTCTTTTTAAAAATTGAGAAAAACTTCGTTATATATGTGTCAATCTCATCCCGTCCCCACCACTTTTCAATTTGTCTTACCTCCTCTCAACCCTATAATACAATAAATAAAAATTGAAATTACATCCATGCCCCTACCTTTATATCCTGCCGGCCTACCCCATCATCCGCCCCATTCCTAATTGAAAGTTTGGGTTTTCAATTTAAATCGGTTAGTCAAAAATCAAAATGGGCATAACTTTCAAGATCCTTTTTCTTGAGAAATAAATTAGACTAGACCTTAAACAATTAATAGAGAAATTAATTATTTCACTTTTTGGGAATAGCTTGCTACCAGCCTATAGAAACGTTTAGAATAGCTTGGCAACAAGCTATATTTATGTATTGAACTTTTTCTCCAAGGAGATCCGATCGGTGTATAAAATTACCGATCTAATCTATCAAATTACACTAAGTTATGCCTCGATTTTATATTTATTAATATGTTTTAGTAATATTTTAGTATGAGCATCAGAAGAAGCGAGATGATAAAAAAATGGGCTAAAATAGATCAAAATATGTCAAAGGTCAACAATTTCAATGTGGAAGCGAAAGGATCAAAATAGCATTACTCCAGTTATAGCTCGATACCTGAAGACCCAGCACCATGAGATTCAAGAGTGATATAACTCAAAGTTCAATGAATTTAGTAAAAATGTTCAATGATGAAAAAAATAACGTTTCAAAAGAAGTTCGGCAAAAAATATACAAAAAAATGTATGAGGAAAACTGACATACCCTTACCAATTTTGTCACAGCATTTTATACAGAAAGAATTTTGACTTTAGAGTTTAACCATTATAAATTAGACTTCTGGGGATTCAATTTACATACAAAAATGACCCTATTTGGAGTTCGAATGAAGGAGTTATGCTCGATTAAAATTGGAACAACAAAGTAACCATGAAAGTGCGTTCGGACGGAAATATGGGCGTCCGGATGGAAATTAAAGCGTCTAGACGGAATCAGGACAGAAAGATTTTCGTCCAGATGGAAATAAAAGCATTTGGATGGAACAAAGCAATCACAGTTTGAATAGAACTCTGCAACAAGGAGCGTGGATTAACTCTGTAAATATATGGCGTGATAAACCATTCAGGATCACTTCATATAATCTAAAATCTGATCTCTAAAGCTTTTGAAGGCAAGTGTGGATGCTCGGAAAGTGATAGAGAGTTGAGGACAGAGGCCTGGGATTCCATTCTTCTTCTATCTTTCATGCATTTGAGCCGCAACATGAGCGGCTAGTCTTCTTCTTCCTAGGGAATGGTGAACCCCTAGTTAGTATTTTAGTGTAGTTTAGATTTCTATTTCTTTATATTCGAATTCAATTCGTTGTATGATTTTGAGCTGTGAAATTGTAATTTCGTTCCATAGTCCTTGAGGAACGATAGCTGAACTTAATCACTATTTTACCAAATAATAGTTAATTTTAGGATTTAAATATTTATTTTGGTACGGTACGAGAACGAACCAATTTTTGGCACTGTTACTGGAGACTATTTGCACGGTTACAATTTTTATTGCTAGAATCTTGTTTGGTCTCTTTTTCTTCTTTCCTACTACAGCGAGTTATTTTTCTCCTCTTTCAAGTTTTTGAAGATGGACAAGACATGCAAGAGTCGGGCCTGCAGACGTAAAGACAAATGGTTCATCCTTGATCGAGTACTATAAGTCCTACCTTTTGTTTTGTTTTGTTTAAAATCAGAGAAAACTAGATTTAGGGAGCCCGTAGCCTACGAATAGTACTTTGTTTTATTTTCTGTTGCATGCTTGATCACCGGTCATTACGGACACAGCTAGCACCATTTAATCCCGAGATTGAACGAATCTATAAACATAATTGAGTTACCTTGCACTCTTCTCCACCTATTCCCCCTCCTCTGACCACCTCAGACCCACAAATGGAAGCAAACAACTAAACAGACCAGCAGATCAAATCATTAATAGAGTATTATACTTTGTCAGAATACGTGTCGCCCTCTGCATTCAGTCTCCCACGATTAGGGCAACACACTATGAGATTAAGTCTAATATAATTCAAATATTACCATTTTTTTGTAGACTTAGTAATGAGGACCCATACAAGCACATCGACGAATTCCTTGAAATATTCTCAACGGTTAAAGTGAATAATTTTTCAGATGAAGCCCTAAAAATGAAACTATTCACTTTCTCCCTAAAAGATAAAGCCAAACATTGCCTTAACTCTTTATAAGCAAACACGATTACATCTTAGGCCAAATTGCAACAAGAATTTGTCAAAAAGTATTTCCTAATAGATAAAACCAACCAAATTAGACACGCTATTACGAGTTTCACCCAACTCAATGGCGAGACCTTTCATGAGACTTGGGAAAGACTTAAGGACCTCACTAGAGTATGTACCCATTATCAAGTACCTAAGTAGCAATTAATCCGATGTTTTTATCACGGGTTGACTCCTTAACACCGTCAATTTGTCGATACCTCTTGTAGTAGTACTTTTATGTTGAAAAACAAGACTGAGGCTTGGACTCTTTTTGAGAATTTGAGTGAAAACTCACAATAGCAAACCTCGGCAGTCCATACTGACCGATCCATTGCCTTATCCTCTCACAAAACCCGAGGCATTTACAAGGTCACTCAACCTCACGATCTGTCCAATCAAGTGGCGACACTGACCCAAAATTGGACGAGCTCATATCAGGTGGTCTCAATTCCATACCTTCTGCCCCATCTCCTGCCTTCTAGATTGCATGTGCATTGTATGCTAGCTCGGTTCATTTCGTCACCAATTGCCCAGTCACTGCACAATACCCCGAGTTTGTGCAAGAACAAGTCAATGTGGCACGAGGTTTCTCCTGACCGAGTAATGACCTATTCTCAAACATTTACAACCCGGGATGGATAAATCATCCCAATTTCTTGTGGCAGTAGCAACCCACTTCGGGTAATCTGTCTACCCCAACACTTTCAATCCTCAGGCCTATCGACCTCTCATTCCACAACAAGCTTCTCCGGACCCTTCTCGGAACTTAGCTTTTGAGGAGCGAGTTTTGCAAGCCTTGCAAGGACTAGAGGCAAACACTCAGTTTCTGCACTCACGGTCTCAATCCATTGCCAAACTAGAGACCCAAGTCGGGAAGCTAGCCTCTTTCCTCAACCATCGAGAGGAAGGCAAATTACCAAGTCAAACGATGAGTAATCCTAAGGGTCAATCCGTAGTTGAGAATCGACAAGTTGTGAGTACCCACAATGAACAAGTGAATGCAGTTTTGACCCTCAGGAATGGACAAAAAGTTAACACTCATCCCGAAAACCTAGTAGCATACTCAACCCTTAAATACCCGGAGCCATCTGTTGGCTCCAAGACAGGCCCACATGTCTCACCCTCTGCATCCCTAACATCTATTGCTATATCTACTCCATCTCCGACTTATTTTTTTGACTCCGCTAGTAGCTCCTCCGAGACTTAGAGTGCTCTTCCCTTCTTGTCTTAACTCACCTTCCCCTTTTCCAAATATGGGAGCGACCATAGAAAGTATTATAAGGATGTTTAAGAAAGACAAAATCAACCTCCCTCTTTTGGATTCCATAAAGGAAATCCCGTCCTATGCTAAGTTTCTTAAGGACCTTTGTACCCAAAAGCGCAAGGATATGACACATATTCCTAAGAAAGTCCATCTTACTGAGCAAGTGAGCTCCATTCTCATGCACAACACTCTCCCTAAGCTCAAAGACCCTGGTGTTCCTACTATCTCGTGCGTTATTGGAAATCATTCAATCAATAGAGCACTCCTCGATTTAGGAGCCAGTGTCAATATTTTCCCCTATTCAGTTTATGAGGAACTTGGTTTAGGAGATCTAAAGCCCACGCCAATCACTCTTCAACTGGCCGATAGATCTGTTAAGGTGCCAAAGGGCATAACAGAGGACGTCCTTGTCCAGGTGGATAGCTTCTTGTTCCAAGTAAACTTTATTCCTTGACATAGAGCTGACACATAACTCAAAAAAGCAATTTCTTCTCATCTTGGATCAACCTCTTTTGGGTACGACCAATGCCTAGATTACTTGTACGACTGGAGTAATGGATGTATCATTTGAGAACGTGCAAATGAAGTTGAATGTTTTTAAATACTACCACCAGCCCCCAAAGGAGGAAGATTGCTTTCTAGTCGACATAATTACCCTAACTGATGAGACACCACTCCATAACCCGCCTCGAGAACCTGTAGGAGCCAATGAGTTGTGTAAACTAACGTTTCACAAAGACGCTCCTCCTTGGAATGCTGGAGGTGAGCCACTGGCCCCTTTGTCTTATGCATCACCTCTTCTCATTTACGGTCTACCATTAAGCACTACGTGTCAGTCACCATCAGCTACTCTTCAGTCTACACTTGTAGGACCAACTACTACTCTTCCAGCTACAGGAAAAACTTAAACTTCTAACATGTCATCACGTCTAGCTGAAGACGTTAAACTTTTTTCTTTTAGGAGGGAATTCAGGTTTTCATTGCTTTCTTTAAGTGTTAAAAATAAAAAACAAAAACAAAAAATTGTTTCTTTTCATTAACCTTTGAATATTAGCCTTTATGTACTTAACTGTTTCAATATCTTTGGTGAATGCTTGGCACTAACACTTTTCAGAATAAGCATTTTTCTCAAATTTTTCAGGTCAGGTGAAATCTTATACTCATTTATTTTTTTGCATTCTATGTCTGTTTTCATCCAATGAGGACATTGAATAGTTCAAGTTGTGGGTAGGAATTTCACTTTATTAGATTTAGTTTTTGTTAAAAAAAAATGTGTTTTTGAGAAATTTAATTTGAAATTATGAATTTTGTACCCTAGATAAATTAAGGCATGTGATTTTTAGGTTGCTAAATTTTTTAAGAAAAATAAACTGTGGACTTATACACCCGGTTTTTATTCATTGTACACTCATCTGCTTAATTTGTTTTCAAGCTAATGAATATTTGTAGTGAGAATAACTGGGAAAACAAAAAGGTGGAGACTTAACTCTTAGTGAGCTTTTGCGACTATCTTTCTTTTTAGAGGGATTTGTTTTTTACATTTACTCATATTACATTTTGTTTCAGCTTACATTAGTAGTTGATTAATCTAGTTATTTGTTCATTTTAGCTAAAGAATTGAGAACATTATTATACAGCTCATTTGAAATTTTTTAAAAATAAGGACTATACAAAGGACTATGTCAAATTTGGAAAAAGATTTTAGGCCATGTTTTTATATTTAAACATGTTCGTATTTTTTCTATTCAATTAACGGTTGTCTCCC
>JAULJZ010065151.1:0-13337 GCA_032270985.1 Heliamphora pulchella | reverse complement strand
AACAACAGCGCCTACAAAAGAACTAGGCCCTGGCGGAAATGGATTCGCCGCTTGCTCCTGCATGAGATGGTCCACTTGCTTAGCCACGTTACTCTTGAGCTCCTCCATGGCGGCCTTTAACTGCTCAAGTTCTTCCAAGTTCAGCTCCTCGATAGGAGCCTCCCACCTCCGCTGGCTCTGACTCACCATCCTCATCTGGTCAAGGGCTGCGCCGCGCTGCCTCTCGACCTCCAACAGGTTCTGTACATGGGTAAGCTGCATGTTGAGCTCCCGGACGGTGGCGTTCCGGTGAGCCTCGATGAGCTGGTGGGTGCTGGTGGTCGGAGGAGGGTTTCGAGTGAGGAACCGATCGATAATGGAGTCGACGCTCGGGTGGCCGAAAGAGAAGGCCTTGTTGCCTGGGGAGAAGACTATGATCCCCACCTCGGCACCGCAGAGAATGGAAAGCTCGCTGGCCTTCTTGAAAAGGCCGGACCGGCGTTTCGAGAAGGTTACTTGCAGGTTACTCTCGTTCTCCATCTTGGTCATGGTGATCCTTTGTCGACCCCTAGTCTTTCTTGCCATGGCTCTAAGGATATGAGCAACACTAACAAGACAAGAGAAGCAAATAAAATTGCTTGGGTTTGTTATGAGAAAGTATGTTGAGAGATATTTAAAGAGGTTGGGTTCATACCATATGGATCTGTAAATTCCTACTTTACCCTTGACATTTTTAGTGCAAACCAATTTAACTCACATTCCTCAGTTTTAAACTGACCTTCAATATTCATTTTTTATGGAATCCAAGTATTTATGTGATTGCTATGGATATTATTTTCTTTCCTCTTAATCTTTGTGTGGAATTAACTTTTTGATGAATTCATTTTTTTAATTGGTTATTTAACTGATAATTCTTATCCACAAATGTGTTACCTTACTAGTTTTTTTATTTAAGTTTCTTTAAGCATTTTTACTATTTTTTAGTTTTGCTTTGCGGCTAAATAATTCAAAAAAAAAATACACTAAAGACTGCATAAAAAAAGTTAGAAAACTGAAAATAGGCATAAAAAGTCTTCAAGCTAATTGAAAAAATAGTAAGAAAAAGGTGAACAAAATCTTATACGAACATGGTTGCACGTGTGGGACCGTTAACGTGACATCATAACCGAGTCGTTATTATACGTTTTATGAATAATGCAAAGCATTTATTTCCAGCTTTTATATATTATCCCTCAAAAATATATACCATGAAATTTTTTTAAAAAAAATCGTGATTAATCTCTATCTAAAGTTGCAAAATTCAGTGTATGAAATCCAATAAAATGGAGGTGGATAACCCTTTGTCAGTATTTACCTAATTGGGAATTCCAAAATCGAATTTTTCTTCGGATTTGTTTTAAATTATTGGGGTGGTGACAATCTAGACAACCAGAACAAATTTAAAACTATATGTATGCAAAAGGTAATTAATGTTGCATCAATACAAAATATAGAAAGCTCATCAATATATACCATTTGCTTGGTTGTACTTACTAAAATGCCTATTGTATCATTATTATCTTAGAAGAGAAAATGAAATTTTGTTCGAACTAATTAACATGTGAATAACTAAAAAGAAACCCTCGTGACATATTACTTTATCGATTTTGTTTTCGTGTTTTTAACAATGTTAGAACTTCTAGAAAATAAAAATATTATATGGAATTCACGTATAGGATAACGTGACAATATATTTTAAAATTTTTATAGTTAGTAGTTTATAATTTTCTTACTACCTACTAACCATTATTATTCTTCGACGAGAAAAGTAAAAATTTGTATGAACATTAGATAACTTAGAAGAAAACTTTAGGATATTTTTTTTCAGGCACTTAGCATTATACTATCGCTTAAGAGAGATTGAAGTTAGATCCCTATCTCCTCGCCTTCCCCACAAGATATCTCCCCTCTCCATCTCATTTACCAGTGGATCCCCTCTTCTTCTTTCCTCCGTCGCCAATTGTCTTAGCCCTTCCTCTTTTTCTTCTTCCGTCCCACCATTGCAAACATACAATTAAGTACCTAAAAAAGAAACCTTCAGACATTTCCGTGTATATTGTGATATCTTTAGCAATGTAATCATAACAAAAAAGAAAATCCTGTCAATAAATTTTACACGTACGCAAGTTACATCTAGCTAACACAAATGTGAATTGCACTTTTAAAAGTGAAATTGAAGATTCATGTAGTAAAAATCTAAAACAATGAATTTATAATATTTCTATTTGTTCGGTTATATATGGATTATGTATAGAATATTTTGGCTTTGTTATTCGGGCCTGATCCACACGAGTGATTGTGTATAACAAGGGTACTTAAATGGTAGGTTTGGATTAATTTATGAGAAATAGTACCATTTATTTTATTAGAGCATATTTTAATTATTTGGCGCTATATGAAATATTTGTCATTATTAAATTTGAGCAGGGATATTTTGAACATCATGCAAAACATCACCATCTCACCCCTTCAAGGCCCTTTCCCCTTGTGTCTCCCTCTTTTCATTTAGATCAACTCTCTCTCTCTCTCTCTCTCTCTCTCTCTCTCTCTCTCTCTCTCTCTTCATTTAGAGTCGCCTTTTTACGACACCAAAAAAGAAAAGATTAATGCACGGGTTGATTACTATGTTTCTAAACAAATTGGAATTTTAATTGGTTTACTTGGATTTTCGACGCACTTTACTCTCCTTTGCTTTGCTTAAGTTTTGAATATGGGTGTAAAAACGGACCACCCCAACTCGGCCCGACTAAATCCAGTTGGCTCCCATCAAAATTCGAGTCGGGCCGGGCCGGGCTTTTTGAAAGGTGTAGGCCTAGGCACAGTACATACGGGCTCAGGCGAGAGTCGGGCCATAGGTCGGCTTTTCAATTTTTTTGTTTTTTATTTTTTTGAATTGTATAAGATTATAAATTTATAAGTTTATAGTTTACTATAAGTTTATATGTTTTTTATAAGTTTATAGTTTATTGCTTTATTATAAAGTTTATTATATGTTTATAGTTTATTATTAGTTTATAAGCTTATTATAAGTTTATAGTAAAATATTATAATTTTTAAAATTGAAAATAAAATATTAAAAAAAAAGTTAGAACAAAAGTTTAAAGTTAATTAAGAAATTTTATAATAACACCTACATATATTTTAAAAATAATTAAGAATTAAGAAAATGGTCAAGCTCAGGCCAAAAGAGCGTGAGCCAAATGAGCCGAGCCTCGGGCCGGCCCACGGATTTGAGGGGCAGCCCAGGCCTGTTCCTAGTATTTTTGGGCTCAATCGGGCTCTAGCCTATGGCGGGCCGGGGAGAGCTGCTACAATTACAGGCCTCGGACCGATCTCAGGCTGTCCGTGGGCCGTGGGCCAAAATTACACCTCTAGTTTTGAGATAAGTTTCTATTATCTTATTGAGATATGGATAGGGATATATATAGTATTTTTATATAGTTTGGCTGGGTTGAGATTTTAGAGTTCTATAAAAATAACTTGAAATGTTAAAATGTTTACATTAAATAAAAATTTAGACGTTATCCTGGATTGAAGATATGGCATGCTTTACACACATAAAAATTTGAGTTGAGTTTTATTAAAAATGCATGAACTACATTATAGGAAATTTTGGAGAAAATTATGTATACATATATTGTGAAATTGGATCTATTATCAAGTGTTTAAAACGATATAAGTGCATTATCAATGAGATAGGGTAAAAATCACATGGACATTGATTAATTTGCATTTTATGATAAATTTGGAATGCTTGGGGTAATGCATGTAGGATTGAAAAACCTAGGAATTGGGGATGTGAGTATTGTATTTAATGAGAAAAAAGGATTTTGAAACTAAAATGAAATTTTTGTGTAGAAATTGTGCTTTCTTTTGGGATTTTACTGGGCTAAGGACTCAATATGTGTGTATATGGATTGATTTTTGGACACTTTGGAGCTATTTAACGATGCTTTTCATACCCATTGGTAAAATCCTGTTACCCGCACGATCGATGAGGTCTCATCCATCGGTTAGTAACCGAAAGTAGACAATTGATATGCACTTACATTGCCGCAAAACTGCAGACGATGTATGCTGGTCTCATCCATCATTAATTTTCATGCTTGTGCTACGATAAAATTTTAGATGTATATAGGTTTTCTCGAAATCAACCTTCACTATTGTGTTTTCTTATTAACCGTAATATCTTTCCTCCAACTATGTCTAGCCTTTGTGTTATGTGTGAAGGTGAGTTCGAATCCACTTCACACCTTCTCATTCTATGCTCGTTCGCTTGGTGAACATGGACATATGTTCTTAACTGGTGGGGCTATTGCTGGGCATGTCCCAAAGACCTGGTGGGCCTCTTTCTGTATGGTGGCATGATTGTCGAGGTAGTGGGCTCTATTGCAAGATATGGTTGAACTTATTCTGCGCAGTGCTATAGGCTATCTGGATAGCAAGGAACAAAAAAAATTTCAAGATGGAGACGTCAAACTGGAGATAGACAGGGAAAGAAGCTAAAATTCACGCTGCTATGTGGATCAAGACATCCTTAAAACATTTCGAATTCTCGGTTGATAATTTTCTCCATCGCATTAAATCTATTAGAATGCTGAAACCGTTGTAATCATCTTGTAGTGGGTAGGTTTGGTAGCTGCATTTTTGTTTGTTTTTTTGTTGGTTGTGGGCACCCTGCCCACTCTCACTTTTGTTTAGTGTGGAGGCTTGTTTGTGTCTAATCTTGATACTCATGTATCTGTATCTTTCTATTCTGTCTCCATACCTGCTACAATATATCTTCTTTGCCAATAAAAAAAATGGGAATAAAATCATCGTGAATTTTGAAAATCGATAACATTTGAAAAAAAAATTTGGAACGTGAACCTGGTAGTGTGAGTGGTGCGTGGTGTAAAACTTAATTTTCAAAGTGATGAATTATTCTTAAACATTTTACATGGGTATGGTACCAATTTAAAATGCGATGTACTTAATTAATATAAATTGGACTTAAAAAGGGATGACCTACAACAAAAATGCTAAGCACTTAAATATAACTTAAATCTATAATTTTATTTACAACTTAAAATAAGTATTTTATATATTTAGTTGTATGTAATGTGAATTGTACTTTTAAACAAATTTAAACTATTTATTTTAAATTGTAAGTCAAAATTATAATTAAATTTTGTAAATATTTGTTACAATTCTTTTTATATCAATTAAAATAAGAAATTTTCTATTTGTACGTAAGTCATGTGGACACTTTCGTCTTGTATATGGGTGAGTTTTATCTAAGTATTTGTAATATTTACTACTAGAGCAGCCAGCATGTTAAATATAGGATTAAACTCAATTTATTAAAGTATGAAATTAAATTGGCTACTACTCTATATATGCTGGAGGTCACGAATTGGGCAGCTTGTTGACTGAATTAAAATAATCTGTTAATTAAGTAGCCAATTAACAGATTAGTAGCCAATTTAATTCAGTCAACATGACTGAATTAACAGATTATTTTAATTAAGTAATAATTAAAATTGAATTTAATTATTACTTAAATTCAATTTTAATTGAATTTAAGTAATTTAGTTCTTTTCTATATTAACAGTAATTTAGTTCTTAAATTCAATTTACTGAATTAACAGTAATTTAGTTCTTTTCTATATTGATTAAAATAAAAAATTCTACATACATATATAAATCACTTAGGGATGCTCCTTTTATAAGTCACTTTTTAAGAATGAGTTTTACAAAAAATTTGTGTAGTATATGTAGTACTAGCTAGCAACAAACTCTTGCTATGCACTGTTACTTTTATCTATAAATGATAATTTATTACATTTTGATTATATATATATATATATATATATATATATATATATATATTCAAGTATGATCTTTTATAATTTGTTAGCTACAGCAGTATAATAAATTTGCTTCATCTAAAAATCATGTTTTTTTTAGCATTATATTTTTTTTGATCGGCAAAAAAAAATATATTTATAATGATCAAGGGGAAGAATAACAACTAAAGGAAAGAAACTCCCTTACAAAAAGACATCAAACTTTCACAAACGAAACAAGACCCATGGTTAACAAGAAGCCCACCAACAAAAGAAAAACAGCAACACTATAGCACAGCCCTAGAAAAAAGTCAAACACTTTTCATTCATATTCTACTCCAACACTTCCACTCCAATGCCACCAAAATTGATTGATATCATACTAGCAAAACACTACCTTGCTCCAGGACATAAAATTAATTAGAGCTCCACATTCGCCCAAGGAATAAATCATACTTACTATGTGTAATTCATACTTACTATGATCCAATTACTCTCATAGTGGTTTCCTCCGGAATGTCTTCCCCTCCCAAGACTTTGCTAACACAAAATCTGGTATTTTGGCACCATCTCACTGTCCAATTACTCTCATTCTGGCATTACTCTCAATTTGGCATCATTCACCTTTATAAACAGGACCAAAACCACCTTGTCCAGATTTATAATTGTCAAAGATGATGTTGGTAGCAACTTTGGAAATTTGGTGGTGAAGTGGTGTGTGGTGGTCTCTGTTCAGACCGAAAAGCAGCCATCCTAAGCCTCAGCAATTGCATCACCTTGAGGCACCAAATTTGCAGCAACAACAAAACTCTCATTACCCACCCAAAACTCTACCAAATTGCAGAATCAACAAAACTCTCATTAGCCATCCACAAAACAGAACCAGCAACTAAAAATAGCAGACCAAAACTCAGCAAACCAACTTGCATCACCAGCTCCAATCTCAAACCCACCCTAAAACCCATCATTAGAACCAGCATAGCAAGCCCTAGCAAAAACAACCAACATTCCAGGATAGGATCTTAATGTCTGGCCTTCCCAATCTTTCAGCATTCTATCGTCAGCTTCTTCCAATGCCATTATGGTTGCCAAAATTTAATCTTCTTCCCCATTGAAGTTTAAGCCTATAAGTTTCCCAGTTTCAAGGACTAATTCATCTTCATTTCGGATGATTTTATTCTGATTTAAGAAATCATTAGAGGAAAGGGAGAATTGGTCCTGAGCAAGTTGCTTGCTCTTACCTTTCTTATCCTTCTTCATTTTGGCACTCAATCCCTTGTTACTGATGCTGAGAAGCCCTAATTCACACAATATTTTTTTCTTCTCTCTTCCCACCTTCGACCGTCAGGTTGTTTTGTCCAATTTCAGCTAAGTTAAGCTGATGGAGCCCTTTTGTATGTAAATGCTCAGAGTTGTCCAAGCCTGCTACAACTGGGACCTCTTTACCACCCTATGTGTTCCACTTTTCTAAGCCACTGATCCCCTCTGCTACAATTAGGACTTCGATTGCAGCTCCAGCAGAACTTTTGCTTACCTCCTCAGTTGACTTTGCCTTTTCCTGTAGAAGGCAAACTGCCAAGATCATTGATTTATAAACGATTTTTAAAAATAAAAAAAAAACTGAACAACAGACAATCGTCGAAACAGGCTCCAGAAAAAAAACATTGATGTCGAACGATCAAAATAAAATCTATCCCACCACGGTTAATTTAAACGAATACCTTTTCGATCGTTTCTTCAACTACGAACTTTGATTCACCAAGCTGTAGCCGAACAAACCTTCTACTGTATTCCCGATGCGATTCCCGAACATAGTATGGGTTACGATCGTTCAAGAACTAAAACCGGCAAAACTTGAACAACCTTAGTCTTGAAAGACAACTTGTGAATTTGGTTCAGTATACCCGTATATTTATAAGGCTACAACAGGGACCCGTAGAGTAATTATGACATAGATTTCTAGTGTGACTTAGATACTTTTTCAGCAGTTTATGCGAATATGCAAACCTCTCAGTGGTTTCTTTAACTATGAAAATATTGCAACGGTTTCTGCAATTTTTATAAAATACTAAATTACAATTCATACCACTAAAGAACTGTAACTGCACTATTAACCATAATCTCAAGACCAATTTGCATTGAGCTCATGTTATTAAATACTTAACTCATCTCCCCGTGTTAAGATTCTCGATACCCACTAATTAAATTTAATCACTGACAATTTAATTTAATTGGCGTCTTGAAAATTTCTTAAACCCTTCCGTTTAACTTATTTGACTTCCGAATAATTAAATCCACCTGTAGGGTTTGGTCCAGTCAAAACTTATAAACTTCCTTAAGGAGATATCGTCAATCCCGAACAATCGGGACGTAAATTCTATCAATAATTAATATTCACCATATAGTTAATACTGCTATCCAATTTACCGGAACTATTGACCCATAAAAGAACACACTATCTTATGAATCAAAACAGAAAATATTAAATATATGCAAATAATAATTATTTTGGAATTAAGAGCATAAAGACTCATAATAACCTTGAAGTGTAAATTAATTTATATAGTTAATATAAAATTAATTACCCCAATGTGGTCTTGTTCAATACGCACAAAGTATACTAGTACAGCAGATCGAAACAATAGACGATACTATTATCTGTTTCCCGCAACTAAGATAAGTCTATTAAAACTCTGTGCTACAGTCCTACCGATAATTTGTCCAATTCCATCTAAATTGTGAACAAAAACTCATATTCTACAATAACATATAATCTAGTCTTCTATATACAAGCTGTACTCTACACACCAAATTAAATAATATACAGAATAAAAGACAATCATACATAACATTAAAAAAAATGATATTGCATTTATTACTCATTAAAATTCTCATAAAATAAAAAAATAATTTTATTAAAATAACAAAATCTTGTCTTCTGATTTTGTTAGAATAGTTATTAACAATTCTAGCACAAATAGGATTAATCAAATACATAAACTCCCAACAACATTACGACTCATAATTTAAGTAAGATTCTTACAAATCCTATTCTAATCAAACTCCAAAACTTTTAATTAAACTATAAATTTTACATTCAACATACTACTTGAATTGTCATAAAAATTAAAAAAATTTAATTCAAACAAATTAATAATTAAATTCCTAACAATCTCTTATTTGGCAATTCAAGATAAATACAAAAACTCCTTTATAGACTTCTAACAAAATTCTTTATATGTATAATCTTTCAAGAGTCTTGATGCAATCATGGTCTAGGCAAACTTCTTTGCAATCAATATTCAAGCAACCTTCTTCTTCTCTTTTTTTTTTAATCTCCTAACCAAATAAAAATATTGACCATTTCTCCAAAAAGATCAAATTATTAGAAATTAGAAATCATAAGCATTCACAACTAATCAAATTATAGTTAAAAAAAAACATATCTCCCTCTTTTTTGTTTATGGTCTGAAAGTGCCGCTAAGAAAATACAACAAAAAATCTAAAGAAGCAATCCCATGAAACTATTTTTCTTAAAAATAATGTTAATAAAACTCTTTTGTTTTTATTATAATAAAACAAATTCTTTTGACATCTAACCAAAAATATCAATCATTCAATGAAAAAATTAAAGTTTAATGAATTTTCAAAACAAAAACGAAATTAAGGTTAATGTCACGAGAAAATTAAAAAAAAAAACTTAGGCAAGAGTTCGTACTATATTTTTTTCTTCAAATTTCATGTTCAATCCTAATGTGTGATTGATATTCATCAAACATATTTGATTATTTTTAAGAGTTTTTACACTTTAAAGTCAATTCGGATAGATTTTCAATGTATATTTGTTAAATAAAAACGGAAGTTCCCCTAAAAAAAAAGTTCTATTATTATTTTATTTTATTTTTTGCATTTTTTTTCACTTTTTAACGACGATTTTCACACTAATACAAACTAAAAGACAAGGTTCGTATAGGGAACTATTTCCTCAAGCATGTCATTACAATAGCATAAGCGGCGACTTTCACACTAAAACGAACGAAAAAATTAGGTTCGTGTAGGTAGTCATTTTCTCGAGCATTAAATAGTAATAACGTTAACATGTTCTTTATTGAGAGATGAGCAGTAGAGAGATAAATCAGATGGGAGTGGTAATAAACATCAACATCAATATAGAAATCTTACCACAATAGTCAATCAAAAAATATTCTTTTAAAAAATATTCAAGAAGATTTTAAAGAAAAATTTGAACACGAGTTTGGAGATCCTTTATTTGAAAAATATTTAAGTAAACTCGAAAACTATGAATTTTTTAATTTATCACTGACAAAAACCAATAAGACAGTTTTTCATTTTGATTTATTTCATAAAAAATTATCTACTTTGATTTAATCGAGTTTTTAGATTTTAAAAGTCAAAAGAACTACCAAAATATATATATATAACCCCATTTTTTGGTTATTTATTTATTTATTTTTAAATAAATAAAATAAACATTATTTGAAAACACGTGTTTCAGCTGGAGTGCTTCTAAAGATTTTGTCAACAAGTCAATTTTTTAAGGCACTTTGAACTCCATTTCCTATGAGATATGACTTTCTAACTTATACAGCTCGAATTTTATGTAACGATAACATACGGGTGTTGCGTTTTTAGCCAAACAAAACTTTATGCCAGTTGACAGCTCAAGCACCAAAAATAACTTATTAAGCGCTCAAGTGCCAGTAAGCAAAATTTTAAGATTTTAGCTTTCTGCAACGTATCTAGTGTGTCTCAATATACCATAATGATGACAAATAGAGACAAATTTTTTAATATTATTTGACATTGGTGAACATTTTTGGAAAAAAAATTCTGAAGTTTGACCCTTAACCTGAACACAAATTTTTAAAATATTTTGACCATAATTTTTTGAAATATTCACAGCTTCTATAAAATTAATTTTACCTAAAATTTTTTGGAATAAATTTTAATTGGATAACAGGTTTTTGAACAACAAGTATAGGATACTAGTTTTAACAAATTTAATCTTACCTGCAAAATTTATAGATGAAGTTTCACCAATATATTAACGCCCAGTTCGATCAGATGCCACATTTTGTACATTCAAAATATTTTTCAAAACAATTTGAACCTGCATTAAATTTTTTAAGCACAGTATTAGAAATATCAAGATCTTTTTCTAATTTTAAAACTTTTGCCTCAAGAGAGAATCTTAACTCAATCGAATTATGTAATTTTTTTTAAGTCCATGACATTAGACTTGAGAGAACTATATGATTCGATGAGTTCATTTCTCTACTTATAAGAACTGACCAATTTTTCAGAAATTTTAGTTTTCTAATTTTTCAAACAAGTCAACTCATTATTTGACTAAACCAGTTTTGATTTAAGGATTTCGTTTTCTTTTTCAAAAATTGTAACCTTTAGTAATAGGTTAGTAATAATTTTTATTATTTTGTAGTTTTCTTTATAAAAATTTATCATAAGCCCAGTAAAAATTATTTTCATCTGAATATGAATCATCAAAATTATTACTATAATCACTTTGAAATTCAACGGATTCTTGATTTAAAAAATCAGATTTAGATGAATTAACTGAGGCAGTGAATGATTTAATTTTTAAGTTTTCTTCCTCAAAAAAATTCATATCCGATGGTTTTTAAGATCTCACTTAAGAATATATTTAATCAAAAAAATATTATAATTTTTTTATAAAATTATTATAATTTTTTTAAATCAAAATTTGAGTGAGCTTGCTCTGATACCAATTGAAAAAATAATATTTGAATTATTTTATGTGCAACAGAATGTGAATAACGTCAACCGTTGGTTTATTTTAGATCTAGATAATCGCAAGCAATGATAAAAATAAACCAATAACACAAATTAGAAGCTCGCAATTTTTTACGGGACTAATCAAATATCAAGTAATCAAGCATTATCAATCGAACAGTTACAAGATATAACTTATAGATTTTGATCGAATTTTCAATCCAAACATCTTAAGTTATATTGCCGAATCCACGTATACCATTATTCGCTTGATTACCGTAGTAATAAATTCTCAAAATTTCACCAATATTGAATCCTTAATATTTTCACGCCAATGGTATCCACCGTCGATGAACTTATAAATCCATCTAAGTCGAACACGAATAATCTTCATATGATGGATAACTCAAAATTCACTTCAAATAAGACTTCAAGGTTCTCGATTATCTGTTATTGAAGTTGTATTTTCGAGCCAAAATATGCCCCATTATACAGGCAGACAAATTCGTACAGCTCGAGTTTGATTAGAATTTAAATTGCCAGAAGCATATTGCATTATGGCAAAACTCTTTTTGCTGAATTATTCTTCAAATATTTGTACATTTAATTTTTGGTATTGTACTCCTATCTTTTGATATTGTTAGGATAGCTATTAACAAATGGAACTCAACTATAACTAATCAAATATATGGACTCCCAACAATATTAAGTTTCCTAACTTAAATAAGATTCTTACAAATCCTATTCTAATACAATCTCAAAATTTCTAATTAAATTAGAAATTTTACATTCAATATATTACCTGAATTGTCATAAAAATTAAAAGAATTTAATTCAAACAAATTAATAATTAAATTCATAACAATCTCTCAATTTACGATTCGAGGTAAACATAAAAACTCCTATATAAGCTTCTAACAAAAATCTTCATTTGTATGGTCTTAGATGCAATCATGATCTAAGCAAACTTCTTTGCAATCAATATTTAAGCAGCATTATTCTTTTTATTTGTTTTCTAACCAAACAAAAAACATTGATCATTTCTCCAAAAAGATAAAGTTATTAGAAATTAAAAAATAATAAGCATTCACAATTGATCAAAAAGTCACAAGAAAAGCTAAACCAAACGGGCCGCATAGATTGGTACATATTAATATTTTTAATTACGAAAAATTTGTGAACAGTTTAATTTATAGGCCATTTATTGTTTTTCATCCAGTTTAAAATTTCTTAACAAGTAAGGTCTATCATCATAAAAGTTTTAATGTGTAAAGTTCTTTTTGAATAAAAGAACTCTAAAACAGATAAATTTATCTGTCTTTTTAAAATATGTATAAAGATCACAAATAAATTCATCAGTTTTTATTGAAAGCACGTATAAAGAACACATATAAATTTATTTGTCTGATTGAAAACACGTATAAAGAATACAAATAAATTTATCTGTATCTTTTCAAAATATGCATAAAAAATACAGATAAATTTATCTGTTAGACATAAATAAACAGACAGATGAATTTATCCGTTTATATTATCTGTGTTGATATACAAACAGATAAATATTAAGCAGATAGATTTATCTATTTGTTATACAAAACAGATAAATTTATCTAGTTACATATTTAACAGATGGATATCAAACAAATAAATTTATCTGTTTGTAAGGTATTTTTGGAAGAAATCACACAATTAGATTTTATGCATTAACTTTTTTATTGA
>JAULJZ010065150.1:0-35381 GCA_032270985.1 Heliamphora pulchella | reverse complement strand
GCGATAACGTGCGGCGGCATTCGGCGTGGGGGTCGGCGGCGTTCTCCCTTTTCTCTCTCTCATATATATATATACAAGAGAGAGAGAGAGAGAGAGCAGAGAAAGAGAGCGAGAGAGCCGACCGCCACCCACCGCCACCAACCCCTCACTGTCGATCGCCGCCACCTACCCCTCACCACCGACCGCTGCCACCAACCCCTCACCATCGACCGCCGCACGCCACCAACCCCTCACCAACCACCCCCGCCCCCCACCAACCCCTATATCTCTGCTCTCTCTCTCGCGCTATATTTGCTCTCTGCCCTTTCTCTCTCTCTCTCCTCTCTCTGCAGTGGTTGTAGGTGGCCGTGGAGGCAGTGCGCGGTGGTTTTGAGTGGCGACGGATTTGGGGGCGGCAGTGGGTTTGGGTGAAATAGTTTGAGGGTAGTTTTGAGGGTAGTTTTGAGGGGTAGAGTGGTTTTTGGGGTAGTTTTGGTGTGGGGTGGTTTTGAAGGTGGTTTTGGGATTATGATGGTAATTTTCGTTAAAAATTTTAACAATTGAATTTATTTGATGTTAAAATTAAACATGAGGGGAGGTTAGTGTTTTCTGTTTTTATCAGAAATTTTAAGGGAGGTCAGTGTAATTTACCCTAGTTTTTAAAAAAATTTACAAGTACTTTAATTCAATTTTTTTAAAATTTTAAAAATAACCGCACTTAGACGTGTGTGTATGTGTGTGTGCGCGCGCGTGCCACTCTTCTATTAATAATTAAGGAACATGAGCCTCACTTAAAAATTTAGTCTCAAGGTTAATTGCAGGATAAGCATGAAAGACTATTTTCTAAAGACACTAACGATTATACATGTTTTTTAATTCGTTGTTTGATTTATCAATTTTAGTACCTTGACTAGTCTATTTGAATAATTTATATTGAATATATAAAATTAAATGGGAAATAATTAATATTAGGGGAGATAGAGATTGTGGAAATTAGATTTCTCTAAATTATTCTCTAACTAAATTTAATTGTTAAAATAATTCTCTCTTATTATAATTTATTATCCTCATGTTCATATATAAAAAATATATATTATATAACTTCTCTGTGGTGAAATCTCCGTTTGGATAAATGGCTTATTTGTTTATTTGCTTATTGTGAAATAAGAAAAAATAGAAATAAAAAAGTTCATTTGGCTATCTTAGCTTTTAAGTGACTTATTTGCTTATTTATTTATTTTTACTTATTTGACTTATTTTTACTTATTTTTTTAAATAAACAACAATATTTGACTTAAATCTTGCTTAAAGGTTATTTATTTGACTTATTAGCTTATTTGTTTATTAACTTAAATCTTGCTTATTTAACAAATCAAACGAAATTATTTATTTAACTGTTTATAAGCCAATAAGCAAGTTACCCAAATGGGGCCAATTATTTAGAATTTCATAATATAAGTTGTCTCTTACAATTTTATTATATTTCTTACAATTTTATCATATTTTCTCTTTTATCTCATTCTTTAATCTTTCTTTATTCTATTACATAACTCATCTTTTTTTCTTTTATGATATAATTTCTCTCTTTAAAATTAATCTTACAATCAAAATTGCCAACCAAAATCCATAGTTCAGATTGGTTATCCATGATTTTGATACAGGAGGAAGGGCAACCCAAGGAAGAAAAAGGAATTTGACCTATTGATTCAATGTTTACTAAACACACAAATTTTTTATTTTATCAATTAAAACTTAAATAAATTTAATTTTGATGGATTAATTAGCATTCTAATGTTAATCATCATTAAAAAGTGGACACAATCAACTCGTGCAATATGTGAATTTAGGTATCATTTGTTAGGTTAATATCAATGTATTAATGGGTTGAAATTAAATTGTTTAAGTACTTAATTGATCAAATTGAAAATTCAAGTATTTAATATACAGAGCCAATAGTTTGGAAGTTTTCATATATAAAAAAAATCCTTCCAAAAGAAGTTTTTAGTAGGAGAATGGGTCGCTGCTGTGATGACAGCAGTACCTGCTGTGGGCTTAAATATAATTTTCTTAAAATTTTAAAATTCAATCGAAATTATTTATTATATTAAATTAATCCGCTAAGTAATTATTTAAAAAAATCAAATAAATCAAACATTATTATATATGTGATCAGAGTATATTTGCTTTAAAAAAATTAATTAATTTATAATATTTTAAAAATAAATTATCAAATAAATACATTTGTATCATATAACTAATAATATTCGATTAATTTAATTTTTTTACAAATATTACTTAACAATTGTAACATAATTTCAATTGAATTTTAAAATCCCTAATAAAACATAGAACTCAGCAGGAACACCAGGTCAAAAACAAACATCATTGAATTTTAGTTATCTCCTCCCTTTCCCATCACATATAAATCTCCTCACTTTTCCCCCACCCACCACCGACCCTCCCTCTCCACAAAACCACTCTTTAATAAAATATATATATATATATATATATATATATATATATTTGAACAATCTCGATGAGATAAACAAAAGTCCAAGAAAATTATCAAAAATAAAAAAAAATTCACTAAAAACAAAAAATAACATAAAATATGAAGTATTGATTTATTTTAATTTATTTTGGTCTTTATTAACTTTTTTATATTTGATAAAAAAAATATTTACTTTTTAAATTTATCTCTACGAGAAGTCCAGAAAGTATTATTATTTGACTAACTGATTAAAAAAAATTACTAAAAACAAAAATAAATAAAATAAACTAAGCCAATAAACCCAAGGAAGTCACACCCCCATGATAACAGATAGCATCATCAACATACCATGCTTGAAGAATTTGCCTTGCCTATCTGATAAAGAATGATGGAACATTTTCTTTCATTCAAACTGGTGAATAAGAGAAACTGGTGCTAATCCCTCGGTGCTGCTCAAAGAGAACCACCAAATTTTAGTTTCCCAAATAGAACCACCAATGCATTGGAGATCGTTAAAGTGTATATATATATATATATATATATATATATATATCAAGATTTTCCTGTATCGAAATTCTCCCATTTGAGGTTGGAACGGGAAGACATTTCGAGACTGGATATCCAGCCGACAAGTGGAAGAATCTAATTTAGCCCTTGATGAAACACAAAACAGGAGCAGCCGCAACCGATAATGTGGAGTAATAATAAGAATAAAGCACAGAGGGAAGAGTAATCACAAGAGTCGTGAACAACCCAGAAGAAAACGGAGGGATTCAAAGCAAAAGTTACTTTGTGCTTGGAAAAGTATAACTAAACCTAAGGAACAGAGTCTATTAGATAGTACCGAAAGCATTCCAAGTACAGCACATAAACAACTTGATAGATATTGGTGGCGAGATTTTATAGAAAACCAGAACCAAGATTTACAAAGCCAGGCATGCGAATGCCACGGATGTCTTCCAAGTTCCCTATTTATCAAGACATTGGGCATACCGGTTCCATGTGTCACAAGAAAGAAATGCCATTTCAAGCAGAGCAACATATTACAAAGCTAAACCACAATAATGTCCACCAAAAAAAGCCAGCACAAAGACACCAAAGCCAACAAACAATCTCGACAATCGTAAGGGACAAAGAGAGTTCTTTAAACTGCAGAGATGTCCTACAACTGCCAAGGTTACCAGCAAAGATAGCAAATATAAGAGGAAGGGCACCTGATATGATATTGCAGCCACCTGGGACGAATCTCGTGGACCATCATATTTCAGCAGATTAAATTTCAGCCCAGCAGCTCTAGATTTTATCGAGCTTTTCTGCCTTGACAACAGGATTTGCTTTAGCTATAGCATCCTGTGCAGCAGTGCGGTAGTCAAAAGGGCAGTCATGCTTGTCCGAGTATCGATGTGATCCACAGAAGAGGTTGCCACAACGGCATTTGAAGCCAGTTAAGCCAACCCGCTTCTTGCATGTGGAGCACCTATTAGGACCCTCCTTCGTCTTTGCCTCGACAGTCTCCCTGAATCCAAATGCAGGAGCAGGTGGCAGAGAAATAGTCTTCGGTTCCACTGAACCCACTTGGACATTCAGCGTGCCAGCAGCAATGGCAGGTTCCTTTCCACTGCCCCTCGATGTCCCATTGACAATGTTCTCAATGGATGTTGCAGCAAGCTTAGCCTGTTCTTGTTTCAATATGGAGTCCTTGTGACACTTGGAACACATGTTCATGGTTGCTGCGCTTCCAAAGAAGCCACAGTTGTTGATGCACAAAATAGGACCTTCAGGAGGAGGTTGGCATCCAGTCTCATCATGCTCCATTTTTTCACCTCAGCTGCACAAAATTCACTTAAAAATCTACAAACTGAAATGAAAGAAAGAAAGAAAGAAAGAAAGAAAGAAAAGACGCACACACACATATATTCCAATTTATACCTCCACAAACATATATATATTGAACATGTGAACCTGTCTAAATTGTTGGTGGTGTTTGTTGAAACTTCTGGGAGATAGCTATTTTTTCATCTTTTATGAACTTTTTTATATTTTGACACAAATCTTTTATTTTTTCGATTATTTTCGTAATGAGGATTCTAAAGAAAAAAAAAACTATCGAAGTTGAAAGAATTCACTAAAGACGAAAAAATAAGCTTTTGTTGGCTAAAAACATTTTTTTTTCTAAACTTTTCTTATTTTTTAGTTTAAATTTTTTACTTTTTTTATTCCTTGTGACGAGAGAAATTTAAGAGTATAAAATTTTGAACTAAAATTAAAAAGTTCACTAAAGCTGAAAATAACTATTTGGAACAAGTTTTGACAAACACCACCAATATGGGATAATGGAAGTTGCTTACTGGGTCAAGAGGAGGATTACTCTAAGCATCGTTAGTTTGAATTATCTAGTTCTCCATTTATTCGGCTCTGATTTTAATCCCAAACTAGCTCAAGTTGTTCATTTAGAGTTTAGGTGTTTAGACTATGAAGCATGGGTACTTCAAAAATGTTGTCGTACACGTACCAGGTACACACCGAGTATGAGTATGGCTGCTCCAATACGGTAAAATGCATACCGGGTACACCACAAAAACACCGTGACCTTTTCCAATTGTTGGGTACAGCACTAGCACGTTTTGGGTGCTGCACCAGCATGTTTTGGGTACAACATTACGCTTTGGATACTTCATCAATACAATTTAGGTACGACAGCAGTACGTTTTGAATAAGTGAATGGATATGTTAGAACTTATATAAAGTTTTTAAAAATTAAAAGAATTATAGAGTAAATAATATATTGTCTCTCTTAATGAAAACAAATTTGAGTGTTAAAATGCATAATTTAGATTCTTTAATTTGATAAAAATGCTAAAAATCTAAATTTATACAAAAAAATACATCTTATACTTTCTGCTAAGGTTTGCGACGGCCAAAAACAATTTTTAAGTTTTAACCAATACAATTACCATAGCAATCGTCATCCAGGTCCAAACTAGCAATTCCCAAAGACACAACATTTGTAACAATTACCATAGCAATCGTCGTCCAGGTCCAAACTAGCAATTCCCAAAGACACAACATTTGTACGACCGTACGACAATACTAATATGATCTAACATCTACTTTTTCACTTATAAGCTAAAAGTAATTTTCTATTTAGCATATATATAATGCAGTTCTAAAACGCACAAAAAATAAATAAATTTACCTTCGTACCACATTTGCGCCCATATCCTATTTTTTATATTTTATCGTACCGACATACCCGTATCATACCGTACCCTTACCCATACCTGTGCTTCATAGGTGTCAAATACACCAAACAAACCGCAAACTAACCTCATTCATAATAAGTGAAGCATGATGGTAAAAACTCTTACGCATAGCCTTCCATTTAGTTCTTACTTCTTACATAACGTTTCATACATGTTTAAATAAAATTACCAACAATAACTATGGCATGGCTCATGAGAATCAGTTGATAAAAACCAATTTATCAACAGCCCAGGTGCATATTAGTATGATAGTCCAAGTATGGCAAGACTGGCAAGTTCATGACAACTGTAGAAGGTACCTATACTTAGCTATGGTAGAAACTAGAAAGCACCATACATTGTTAAGCACAGTAAAATAAAATTTTCCTTCATATGCTTATACTAGTTAAAACTTAAAAGCAATGTCATGCATGTTAAGGTTTCTTCTTAAACTCAATAAGGCTCTAACGGTAAAGGAATTAGTATAATGTTAGAAAATGAAAGCCAAACATACATTAATCTAATTCAAGGTTGAGTCTAAAATGAAACAAACCAAGTTGAATTGTGTTTGTATACAACCACCATCAACCTAGCAAAGCAGAATCAGCATGTGCTTTTCTTTCATCTACTATGTACAAAACTAAAGGCCACGGTGTTTTCCACTATGCAACTTTTTAGATAAACTCTCATTTCATCTTTCTACATAATTCCAAAAGCATGTTTCAGCTTTTACATTTTCAATAGTGTTTAGACAAATATACAAGGGTTAGGATTATGACGAAGGTAGAGGGAAGAAGTTAAAAAAAAAAAAAAAAAGTAGCTTCAGTTAGGACATGTCAAGCTTGTTGAATAATCCATATCAAGTCCAAACCTTCGAAAAGTGGCCAATTGCACTCGTCCCAAATAATCCATATCAAGTCCAATGGCACTCATCCCAAACAATCCATATCAAGGCTAAAATCCACACCTTCTTCCTCTTCCTACCAACTCTAGCCTCCTGCCAAGATGTCACCAACTCAAAATGCTAGAAGGGAAAACCAAGGTCATGCCAAACAATCCAAGAATCAAAGCCCACAACTCTTAACACTTAACAGTGGAACAATGAATAAGAAGGTGATCAACTAGTTTTCCATCCTGCTTACACATAAAATGCCAATTCACATAAACCTTCTTTCTTTCAATAAGATTGTCAATATCAAGGATTTTACTATATGCTGTTGTCCAAACAGGGGAAAAAAGAACTTTAGAAGGAAACTTTATCCCCACATACCATTTCAAGGAAATGATGCATCTCTACGATACACCAGAGAAGTATAATAGAGTTCCACACCAAATTTGTTGGAGTATGTCTCCAACCAAAAATAAAAACAAAAAATCTCAACCTCTCCCATACTAGGTAAACCATGGAGAAAACCAACCAAGGATAAACAACAACTCCACATCAACTCCTCTATCCATTGAAATTCGAGCAAAAGCTGGAAAAAATGTCCCCAAACTCATATCTCCACACCACACGTTGCCAAAAACAATGAAGTATTACCATTAACGAGCAAAAATCTCACGTGTTTCTGAAAATCATTCCAACCCTGCCTAATACCTTTACAAAAGCCAACACCAAAAGAAATGAACTATCTCCAAAGCTGACCAATTCCTCCCATTCCCCCCTTCCCCAACGCCCACATACCATATTTCACCTTAATTACCTTCCTTTGATATCTCTCCAGCTAACAAGTATATCTCCACGACCACTTACACAGCTGGCCCCAATTGAAAATAACAGGAGCACAAACTGTATCTCAATCCACCAAATGGTCTTTGGATTTATCCCAAATTCTCAATCCCTCCCCAAAAAAGAATCCCTTTGCAACTTTTCCAACCTCTTATCTATTGAAGCAAAGATAGTTAAAAGAGCAATAAAATACATAGGAAAACTCTACACCATATTCTTCATGAGAGTTAGGCTACTTCCCTTGGTAAGGTAATGTCTCCAACTAACCACATACCACCCATTATCTTCCAACTTTTAATATAGTTCTTGTTTTCCTTTTGCAGTTTACCTTGTACCACAGGGCCTCAAATATGTTATGCCATATTACTTTCCACTCGTGCACTTAGAAGCAACAACATAAATAATGAATTTTACAAATAATAACATAATTTTCATTACTGCAAACATCCAAATAAAAAAGGTACGAAAAAATAACAGTAATTATAAAACCAGTGAGAACTTTATTTTTTGATAAGTAAAAAGAAAAAAAGAGAACAGTTCATGCCGTAAAGAGTAAAAAAACAGTATTAAAACCCTAAGAAAATCATTTTCCAAGAAAACCTGAACGGATTATGCTATTGCTACTAGTACAATAAATTACTATTGGATGCTGCCAAATCAATGCACAAGTTTGCATAGAAAACATAATCCTTTTCCCCAAGCTTCAAGTGAGAAAAAATAAGCAAACCCTCAAAAATATTTTATCCAAACCCACACTTGGAGGAAGTATTATCCAGCAAAAAAAGAAAACAAAGAAAAAGGGCACACGCGAGCGCGCACACCCACACATAATTTTCAACTGTAATCAATTCCTGGGCCATCAAGTACAACAAAAAGCACCAATATCTTCAAAGGAAACACCTTCTCTCAAGTCCCCAATTTCGAGTCCAAATTGGGTCGGAAAAAAAAGACAGCCAAGTCCACGAAGCTCCGACGTATGTGGGTCCAGAAAGAGGCGGACAATAGATTTATAGCGTACAATCTTACCTTAAATTAGCAAAAAACTGCTTTCACACCTCAAACCTGTGACCAAAAGACCACACAACAACAACTCTACCGTTGCATAAGGCTCCCGTTAGTTTATTGTTCTAAGTGAGTGTGTAGATCATTCCCACGCAAAAAATTATCATAATTCAACTTAAGATATCACAAAATTTAAACGAAAAAATTCAGAACCCCTACCCAAATCGTCAAATTGAAAAATCGAAAGCATCAACTTCAGTCAGCCATAGAAACAAGCCCTAAACACACAAAAATCGGAAGACACAGCAACACAAGCACATCGATGTAATTGGAAACTCTAACCTGTTTCACAGGAGAAAAGAATTGGTTCAAAACAAACCCTTTTTGCACGATTTTGGACCTCAAAATCGAATCAGAAAATCCCTGTATCGATTGAACAGAAGAGAATCGCGATCAATGAATAACAGATCGATCCACGGAAATATCGATAAAAAAAACATAAACATAAAAAGAAAGAGGCTAACTTGATAAGAAGAGAAAGAGTCGAAGGCTGGGTAGTCGGAATTGCAGAGAGACAGAGATGAGTTTTACTTCTTTCTCCCAGATATATAGATATAGATATATAGATATAGATAGATATAGAGCGAGAGAGAGACAACGTTCTTTCTCTGCCAAACGAATGCCTTTTTTTTTTTTTTGTTTCTTTTTCGTTTATCGAGATGAGATGTAAGCGATTTGAGATTTTTTTTTTGAAAAAAAAACGGTGTTTAGCTTATTTTATTAATATTTTTAAAAATCTTTTAATTAAAATTAGATTAAAAAAAACCTCCCAGATTTGATTAATAATTATTTTATCAGTTAATTAAGCCTAGATAAAATAAAAAAAAAAACCTTTCATACACCACTTTTAGTTTGGCCAATTGTTAACTAGTTTAAAAATTAATTTTTTTATTTTTTAAAATTTTTAGTGTAAAAATTTAAATTAGGCTCAAAGTAAGTTGTTTAATAATTTTAATTTTTAAGTTAATTTTTTTTAAATTAGTTGTTTGAATAAAAAATTAATTTTTTTATTTTTTGTTTAAAGTATACAATTTTACTCTTTTATATATTTAATATAAATAATTATATTTAATTGATAGTAATAATAAATAAATTATGAATAAAAAGTATTATTGTATTTTAAAAATAGTAAAAATTTAAATATAATATTCTAGGCATTTGTATTTTGATTTTATTTTTTAATTTTTTTAATTTTTTTGTCAAACGGACAACTTTGACTTTGTGGCATTTTTAGCCAAAAAGCCAAAAGGTCCGGTTGCCAATCAAAGCCTTTGTGTTTGGCTTAGTTTTTTTTGTAGGTTTTTTTTGGATTTTTTGACTTTTTTGTAAAAAAAAAATGTGAAAAAATATAAAAAAAAGTCAATTAATTATAATTGGAGTTCGAACAAATAAGCTTATTAAGAGACTTTTAAGTAAAAAAACCTTTAAAAAAATTTAAGCCAACCAGAGACTTAAATTACAAAGTTATCGAAATTATATTTGTTTCATATAAAAAAAAACTTTATTTATACAATCAAAATTTTTAAAAATATAAATACAAAAAGACATAAGTTTTAATATATTTTTCTCTTTTCGATATGAGATGTTAGCGCTTTGAAATCTTTAAAAAAATCGGTGTTTAGCATATTTTTTACTTTTAAATTTTTTAATATTTTTTTTTGTTTTTTCACTTAAAACAAATTTAGTTTTTACTTTATTACAATAACAAAAACATAATATAAAAAACATGAGTTTAACGTATTTTTATTTTTTCAAAATGAGATGTTAGCGATTTGAGAGCTTTTTATAATTAAAAAAAAAAACGGTGCTTAGTTTATTTTTCTAATATTTTTTTTTATCTTTGAATTAAAATTAGGTAATTTTAATATATTTTCCTTTTTTCGAGATGAGATGTTAGCGATTTGAAATTTTTTTAAAAGTCGGTGTTTATCTTGTTTTTAAATTTTTAGTTTTTTAATAACTTTGTTTCACTTTTAATTAAAATTAGAAATTAAAAAAATAAGAAATAAGAAACTCTCAAACACCACGTTTAGATTACAAAGTCATCAATTTTAATGATTTTTAAAGACATAAAAAGCTTAGTTTTTCTTTATCAAAATTAAAAAATATATAATATAAAAAGAACTAATTTTAATATAATAAAAAATTTAATTACACTAGGCTCTTATTGGCAATCCTGACTTTTCGATATTTTGGCTAAAAATACCAAAAAATTAAGATTACCTGTTTGAAAAAAAAATAAAAAATTAAAAGATTAAAAAGTCAAATCGAAACACAAACTTTCAGAATATTTTATTCAAACTCCCACTACTTTTAACATAAAATAATACCTATTATTCATAACTTATTTACTATTACTATTAATTACGTGTAATTGTTAATATCAAATATATAGAAGGGTAAAATTGTCTACTTTGAATATAAAGCAAAAAAATTAACTTTTTACCTAAATAATAAATTCAAAAAAATTAACTTAAAAGCTAAATTATCAAATAACATACTTTAAACCCATTTTAATTTTTTTTCTAAAAACGTAAAAAAAATAGTTTATAAACTAGTTACCAATCCGGCTCTTATTTTTTTTCTTTTGTGCAAAAAAAAGATTCACTAAATTTTTTACCTTTTTAAATTATTTCAATGAGATGAATTACAAAATATCTTGATTAAAAAATAAAAAAAATTCACTAAAAATAAAAATAAGCAACATAAATTGGCTTGTTACTTTATTTTTGCATTTTTTTGAATTTTTTTTATACTTCAACGAAGAAATTTCACTTTTTTGGATCGTCTCAATAAAAGGGGACGAAAAATATAATAAATTATCTAAATAATAAAAAATAATTTACTAAAAATAAAAACAAACAAAATAAAATAAACAAGTAATCAATCATCCCAAACATATGTGATGTCAATGTCCTGAACTTTGCTTCTGCACTTAATAAGTTTCATCTCTGGACTTAATGAATTCATATTTTAATTTTTTTTAAAGTAATTTATTATTGTAATACCACTGGTTTGGAAGGATATTTGCTTCAATTTAGCTCATTATATCTTGAAATATTATATTTTACTACTTGTTCTATATTGTGGCAGAAATTAAAGGATCTCTATTATTATTATTATTATTATTATTATTATTATTATTATTTTAAATATATTTAGAATTAAAAAAATCAATGAGCAGGAGAAATTGTCATTTGTTCTATCATATAGTACATTAATACCTATTAAAAATCATAGAGTATGAGAGGTTGTCATTTGTTCTGCGATATAGAACCTATTAAAAGCATTTACCTTAAAGTCTCCTTTGATTGAAAATTTATTTTTATAAAATAATTAATATATTTAGATTATTATTGTTTAGAGTATTATAAAGTCAATTAATAGTGTAATATTTTTTTATACCAAATGGTGCTTGATAGATAATAAGATAACTTAAGAATAAATATGTCACGCCCTAACTCCGGGCTACGTGATATACCCACAAACAACCAACATAATACCCAATCCGAAAATACACTATCAAATTAAATCATACGTGCATTATATAACTGCCAAACAGTTTACATTACACGGTTCCAATACCAGAAAAATATGTAAATATACATGATATAGAAAGAACAAAAAGAAAGACTACAGATATTCCGCCTCTCCTGCAACCTCAGATCAACCAACTTGACCGGTACCTGAAAAACATTTTAAATCCCACACCGTGAATCAAAACTCAGCAGAAACTAAACAAACATGCAATATAAATAAAACATACTCGAAAAATGAGGTGCAATTTTCGACTTACACGAGCCATAAAAACGATTTTATATCTGAACTCATACGAGCTCCAAATGTAAACATTTTAAAACGATTTTATACGAGGACTTCCAAGAGCCTCAAGGAAAACAGTTTTGAAAACGGTTTTATATCACGACTGATCAGAGTTTAGAAAATAATTTGGTATATATATAGTAGAATGTTTCACCAGCAAAAATAGACTTATACGAGCCACGACTCTCACGAGCCCCACATACAACACAGAGCCAACTCTCACAAGCCTTCCTAACACAGATATACAGATCCCTAATCAAACATATAGTCACGGGATAAAACTGCATACCACGAGATAAAATTGCATACCACGGGGTAAAACCGCATACCACGGGATAAAATCGCCACGGGATAACACCCAATACTACGGGATAATATCAAACACTACGGGATAACACTGAATCAACATATGCATACTAAATTAGGATTTAAATGTATAAAGCCACGTACGAATATTACGTTCACATAATCACGTTACATGCTATACACGCGACTCACGTTACACGTATGGCATCCAAAGCCATGCAATTCATTTACGTAATCCATACATAAATAAACTAGAGTTATAAATGTACATAACCAAATATAACCTCACACCATAATGCCACGTAACCCGACATCCACTTACATGGACAATCAATAACTCATAGAATCAAGCCTATCCCGAAGGCCAACGCTAAACCTCTCAAACCACGAGGTCACAAAATACCACATTTTCCCTAAAGGTGCCACAGGCCCAAACATGCCCCACATCCAATGAAGAACAAACACTGCACACCTAACCGTGCACCACACTCCCATCAAACCATGCAGATCAACCCCGAGGACGACATCTAAACCAATCAAACATACAGTCACGGGATAAAATTGCATATCACGGGATAAAACTGCATACCACGAGATAAAACTGCATACCACGGGGTAAAACCACATACCATGGGATAAAACCACCACTGGATAACACCGAACACTATGGGATAACACCGAATCAACATATGCATACTAAATCCGAATTTAAATGCATAAAGCCACGTACAAACATTACGTTCACATAATCACGTCACATGCTACACGCGCGACTCACGTTACACGTACGGCATCCAAAGCCATGCAATTCATTTACGTAATTCATACATAAATAAACTAGAGTTATAAATGTACATAGCCAAATATAACCTCACACCATAACGCCACGTAACCCGACATCCACTCACATGGACAATCAATAACTCATAGAACCAAGCCTATCTTGAGGGCTAATGCTAAACCTCTCAAACCACGAGGTCACAAAACACCACCTTTTCCCCAAATGTGCCACGGGCCCAAACACGCCCCACATCCAACAAAGAACAAATACCACGCACCTAACCGTGCACCACACCCCCATCAAACCATGCAGGTCAACCCTGAGGACGGCATCTAAACCAACTCTCAAAGCCACGACACAACCAATCAAACCTCGAAAAGATTCTAATAGTATTTCAGTCAATTAATCCCATAACTAATCAATTGAATACCGTTGAAAATCAATCGAAAACCAAGAACCCAACCACCAAAATCCTAAACAACCTGCCCAAAAACCAGTTGACTAGACCCCATCCAGTCGACCCAAACAACACACTGGAATCTCGCTAAAAAATGTCCAAACACATTGTCCAGTCAACTAACCCTCACGGTCCAATTGACTGATCCCTCGATCCAGTCCACTGGGCTGAGACGAAAACAGTTTTCGAGCTACGGGTTTAGCCCTCTAAACCTCGATTCAACGCCTTCAAACTCCCATCCAACACCCTCGGACATACACACGTCTAAGTCTAACACCAAAACCTCAAAAGAAACACCCGAAACACGATTTTATCTAACCGAAATCGACGAAAAACGATTTTAAATCCAAAACCCAACCTTTGAAACAAAAGGCGATTTCAAGCATTTTAAAACGGTAAAAGCACACACGATTATATGTAGCACTCTTATAAGACATGAGAGTCTAGGATCTTACCTTGTTGAGTTAAAAACTCAACGCTCCGATTCATGTGCAAAACTAAACTTCGTCAAAATAAAATTCTATTCTGATGGATGCGTAGCCCACCGTGCCAATAGCAGGACTCCGCCGTTGGATCATTGAAAATCAAGCCCTGGGCTCCCAATAACTTAGAGAGAAGGCTGAGAGAAAAAAAAATTTACTAGAGAAGTTTTGAAAATATCTTTTGAAAATATCTAATTCCAGATATTTATAGGCCTCCAAAATTTTTTTTTTTGAAATCCGCGTCACAACGGCCAACGGCCCCGGGAACCAACTCTGCATGCATATTTAAACCCGAACATGCATAAAACGCATGTAAACATGCTAAAACGAAAATACGAAACGCGCATCGAAAAACGCCGAAAAAAAAACGAGTTAGGGTCTCACAAAATATATGTTGTTTAGTTTGATATAATTTTAGTAAAATTAAATTTTTTTATGTACAAAAATAATTAAAATAGTTCTAGGGCTAACCATCCGCGACCCGTGTGATTGGGATAGTCTAGAAATTGGGGTTTTTTAAACCCCCACTAAATGCTTTTCAAACATAGAACTATGTGGAACTATTTTTAAATAGTCTCATCTCTCCTTTCTTATCCCGCATCCAAACATGCCCTAAAGTATCTTTGTATTGATAATGCAAATATTTATTATAAAAATATTAGGTGCAATTGGGGAACTCAGCTCATGTAATATAAGTGTGTTTGGATATGTAGCTGGTTAGTGTGCAGGTAACAAAACTCTATTTATTAATATTTGATATTACAAAAGGCATGCATGCGTTGAGATTATAGTTTTAATATCTTAATATTTTGACAAATCTTGAAACACGTGATTATTTTTAAATTTTGTATTTTATTTTTTATAATGTTATTGACTTAGCAAAAATATATATATTATTAAAATTTATACCATTAATTTTTATATTCAGTCGTGCATAGCACATGTCTTCTATTTGTTATATTATGGCAAAACGTTATCATCTCTTTGAGTTCGAAAGTTTTAATATAATTTTCTTATTTTTTGGATATTTTAATTTAACAATAAATGTCATCTCGTTATTGGTGAAAATTCAATCCTTAAATTTAAAATATTATTATCAATCCATTAATTTAGAAATAATTCAATAATTTACCTTAAAAGAAAAAGAAGTACAGTCAGCTATATTGAAAATGTTCCACTGATTGCCATTAAAGGATGGAAGAGCATTAAGCTACAATGGGGAATAGAAAATTTGTATAGATATTATTTGATAAAACTATTCATTTATTTTATTTTGTAAAATATTAGCTAATTTGGAAATAACGCAATAATTTTATAAATTAACATGGTTAATTTGTGATACCTCATTTTATATCAGCAGGAATAGAAATTATATCTTGTATATAAAGAAATTTGTGCGATACTACTAATATCTTGACTTAAAACTTTTGAATCACGTTGTTAGACTATTTATTCAAGTTATTGAATCAGTAGTTCATTTGGGTCGTTTCAAACGGTATCACAGCCAATCCTTATTTCTATGTAGGGTTTCGTGGTGGTGTGAATAAAGGAGTAGAGGCTTTAGCGAGAGATAGAGATCCCGAGATTGTATACTGTGTGCACATTAATGAGCTGTTTTATGTCTATTAAATATGAGCTGTTATTCACATCCCAATTAGGGGAAGAACTTGTGCCACGCGATGAAGCCGTTGCGTATTTGAGTAGGGATATTGTGATGCCCCACTCCACATAAGTGGGAAATAGAAATTATGTCTGATATATAAAGAAACTTGTAGCTTACTAATAACTTGACTTGAGTATTTTTTGTCGCATTATTAATTTCTTTATTCAAGTTATTAGGTCAATGGTACATTTGAATCATTACTTAATTTGTCTACAATCTCAATTTTTAAATTTTTACGTTAAGAATAATTATACATTTATTTTTCAATGCATATTTATTAATTTGCCTTAAATTGAGAAATATTTATTCATACTATCTATTATTACTATATATTTTTAATTCATTACAGTTGAAAGTTTTAGCTTTTCTCTCATAAATTTAAATTTATAAAAAATTATATACATTAAGTCACTTTGTGATTGGTCTTTACTTAATAAGGTGACATTTTAAAATTTTAATAAATCTTGCTATTATACAAAGTAAGGAAAGTTGAACATAAAATTATAGAATTATTGGTTATTTACACTTAGAGCAATCTTTTAAATGCTTTTAGACAAAGTGACCTCCCATTAAATTTAATTAGAAAAAACTACCATGTATATATATAAGATCTTTATATATTTTCATTTTTTGTATAATTCTAAAAATAATAATACTCATGTTTTATATTTAGAGAAATTTAAGGTTAGGTCATCTTTTTGGTAGTAAAATTAATTTTAGTCCCATTTAATCTTTTTTATTAGGATTAGTCATATCTCAATTTTAAGATATTTCTTCAAATACCCTTAAATTGTATCTTTAGAAATTTTTTTGACCAAATTCCTTCCTAAGCGAAAATTAAGAATTTTGCCCCATAAATCTCTCCCAAATCTCTCCAAAAATCTCTTTCCAAAGTCTCGCGCTATAACCACCACAACCCTGACTCTGTTGCCATCTTCATCATCTGTCATCGTCTTCGTCCTCGACGTCGCCATCGTCAGCCCTAGCATCGCTGTCGTCCTCTCTTACCATTGCCGTCATTATCTCTCACTAATTGATACATGCATTTGTCGAACTTTGAAGTACATTTTCAATGATTTTGCACCTCATATGTAATTGATACATGTATCAATTAAGATTCTTTTTGCGCAAAAACGTATAAAAAGAAATCGTACGAAAAGTTCCTATCAACCATTATTGCAGCTGTATAGTTTCCATACTTGCACAACAATACTAAAAGACTTTTCACCCTAGACAACCTCATAAAACGACCTACAATAAAAAACAAATATTAACAGTGGTTAGAGTCATATTGATATATATAACTGATACAATTATCATTTTAGAAAATAATTGTATATTTTAACTGATACATTTATCAGTTTTAAGTGGTCCGTCGAATTTTCATAAAATGAACTGTGTTTTTGTACTGATAAATATATCAGTACAAATATTTACAACAGTATAAATACAAATTAATAAAATAATAAAATACATTCCACTAAATTCGAGTGAGTCTTCACAATCAAAACTTGAAAAAGGCTTTCACCAGCACAAAATGTCAGTGAACAAAACAGCTCATGTAATGTGAGAATCTTCAGTAATGATAATTTGCCATGAATTCAAAAATAAATAGAAATTTATTCAAAACTAAAAAATTGTTAATATCAATATTTAACCAAAAAAAAGAAGTTAAATTCCTATTATTGCTGAATATTCAATTTTATGAAGGAGAATTAAAAATCTTTCCACATCCAAGTCAATGATATATTCCATCATATTTGGTTATGTAACTGCCGACTAAAATATAAGACAATTAAAATTGTTTTCATATGAATAGTGGGTAGTTAACAAATCAACACTACTATGTAATTGCATGCAAAAATCAAGAGAATTAGACGGAATATTATTTCCAGTTAATAAAGGGTATTTTAGAAAAAAAAATAATTAACTTAATTTAAAAAATGATTAAATCCTAAACACAAATAATAGTAGGACTAAAACTCTTATAACCTCCTAAAAAGAGACTAACATTGTTTTTAATGGGATAAAGTGAAATTATAAGATAATTTTCAACGAATAAACAAACTAATTATTCGTAATACTTTAAAAAAATTATATCTAGAACAATATAATTATTTTGAACATAAGATTAATTAAAAGTAGAGGTTTTAATTTTATATTGATTGTTGAATATAATTTGTCAAAAGTGTTTCAAATGTGAAACTCAAAAGAAAAAAAAATATAATTATAAAAAAATTAAGAAATTAAATTTTAGTGTTATTCTTAATTATGAAAACTTAAGAAAAATATATAATGTTTGAGCTTTCTTAAAAATAGTGAAGAGTTAAAAGAATCTAAAATAATTTTGAGATTTCAATATTTTGAAATATTTAGAAAAGGGTTATGTATTTATTTTTTAGTCAATCGAAATATCATACTTTAAAAAAGTTTTTTCTTTGTTCGTATAAACTTGGATTTAATTTAAAATTTAAAAAATATTTTTTTTGGGATGCGTGGAGGGTTAGACACTTAGAAGAATTACAATAGTAATTGCGATAGCGAAGTTAAAAAATATGTTTAATGACATTTTGTCATTTTATAATTACTTTATATATTTTATATAAATAATTATTTAAAACGATTGTATTACATATTGAGTTTGTCTAAGTTACACTACTTTTTGAAATAATTTTTAATTTAATTATATGCTATAAAATACAAAAATAATATATTACAATTAATTATATTTTATCTCTATATAACACGAATTAATTACTAATAAATTTATTATACAATATAAAATTTTTAATGTGATATTTGTGTAGGTGTCAAAAATCTAATTAACCATTGAAATAAAATAATAGCGGCTTTCCATTTCGTTATCTCTCATCCTTCATATTTTTTTTTGTAAGAAAATAGATTAAAAAAATATTAATTTTTATTACTTCTGTTTTTACTAATCCAATTAAAAAATAATATAATTTTTACTTTTATTATTTTTTTCTATTTTTTACATGTATAAATAAAAAATTAATAAAATTATATTTTTAAATGAATATCTTAAAATTGTCTAATTAACTAATTATTAAATTGTTTATATTAATTTTTATTTTGCTCTTAAATTTTTAAAATTGGATATCTATCTATTATACAATTTAGAACTTTTAATGTAACATTTGTGTAGATGTCAAAAATCTAACCGTTGAAATGAAACAATTTTGGCCTTCTATTTTGTTATCCCTCCTCCCTCATGTTATGCTTTGTAAAAGTATAAATAGAAAAACATTAATTTTTATAGATAATTAGTCATAACTCAAAATCTTTGCCATTGTAATGCATTTAATCTACTTAATTTTTTTAACTTCTTAAGTTTATTATTTTAAAAGTTCTAAAATCTAAGTTTCTCTAATTTAACACTTGATAATTTTATAGACAAATCGCCTTTACGAAATCCTTACTCTTGAATAAGAAGAACAACGGCAACAAGAAACACATCTCGTCCTCTAATTTATTCTTCCTCTTCTTTTCTTTCTTCTTTTTTCATTCTCTTCAAGTCATCCTTTCAAACGAGAATACTAAGGAGGATAAAATAGTGAATTTTTTTCCTTATGTTTTAATCCGTTAACTCCTAATTTTTTTTAACCTTCTTCAATTCAAAATCTTCCACTGTTCTTTTTTTTAAAAAAAATTTTCGATTGTTTTTAAGAAAGGTCGGATATTAGCCATACACAACTGGAGTCCACATGGACTACAATACGATATCAGTAGGCCACCTTGCTAACACCTTTTACCTTAGGTGTGGTTTCCCATGCCCGGTTGGGGTGGGCCGAGCTCTAGAGGAATAAAGCTAGGGCAGACTCTGGAGGCCAGAAACTAAGGCCAAGGTCCAGGGAAAGGGAGAGCTTAGCAAAGAGAGCCGAGCATCATGTGTTAGGAAATTTCGTAAGCCGAGCACAAGGCCAGATGAATGGATATCTAGACCCACAATACACTTACCAAGAACTGACATCTCTAAAGAGCTGTCAGTAGCAGTTGAAATCAGCCATGGAGTTTGAATGTCAAGGAAGATTGGCTTGCCTCAAATAAGAGCTGAGGACCAAATGGGCAAACTGACACTACAAAATGAATGGGCAAAGTGACATGAACGAATGATAACATTGTAAAGTTACCATCAAGTTCAGACAGCCATGATGAGAACAAAATAATGACAGCCTGACCAACTCGGGTCGAGTCAGGCTAAACCCGAGAGATGGGTCAAATACACATTTTTCTATAAATAGAAAAAAAATCAAGAGGCAAAGGTATGCATTCTCACACTAAGCAGAAACTCTATCAATTTGATTATCCTCCACTATCTCTCTAAAACAAGTTCTAACTTGACCATCGAAGAGTCCACCAGTAAAAGTTATTGACGGGCATCTCACTTCTTTCTTGTGCAGGCTTACGTGGACGACACCTCAGATCAACCTAGCCAACATAGACGGGACACGTAGATTCCAATCTTAATCCCCTACAATTTGGCGCTGTCTATGAGAAGATTACGAAGAACGCCTCCATGGCTAGCCGGGAGAACCATGCTGACGATGAACGTAGGGAACGTCTTGCATTCCATGCGGGAGCTTCACACTCAACAAACCGTCCAAGGAGTCACCAGAGGCAAAGACATCTAGTACATTCTGAAATCCATGTTGGAAGTTCAAGAGTGAACAGAAGAAGAGAGAAAACTAACAATGGGAGCTCTCACCAAACTACACCATCCCAAGAGGACTACCCATCACACTACTCCCTGCGAAGAGTGATGGAGCAGTACCAAGACGAGTTGGACAGATGAGACGACGTGCCGAAAAGGCTCCAGCGCAAGCTTCGAGAGGCAAGAGTTCGGGCAGACCGAAGACACACACCTAAGGAGCAACTAGATCCTCCGCGATCTGAACAAGGTGTGAGAATGCGTCTTGATCGGTCCCAAGCAAGCCGAAGTGCAAGGAGAGATGACCCCCCAAGGGATCGCAGAAACGCCACCCCGGATAGGAGTCGTGTCTCGAGGTCTAAAAGGAAAAGGAACGAACAAACACAAACCTCAAGTAACACCCATGCCCTAGGGGCATACCCGCAGCTCGAAGCCAACAAGCACAAACCCGTATTCGGGCATGATGAGGAAAAGCAGGATATCAAGCAATGGCTACACTTCTAACTCGAGGAAAGGCTCCAACCACCCTCAGGAAGGTTAGCCAAAGACGTGGCCAGAAGTGCGCTCAAGCAGATATCAGCCTCCCCTTTCACAAGGGAGATGGACAATGCAGACCCCCCCCCCCCCCCGAAAAATTTTTTTGTCACCAAAGTTTAATCTTTATGATAGGAAGACAGATCCCATTAGGGGTGGGCATGCGTCAGTCTAAGTCAAGTTAGACTGTAATCCAAAATCGAACCGAACAAGATCGGTTATTAAGAAATGGACCTAGAACCGAACTATTCACACTTTAGAACCAACCCAACCCAACCCATTTTAACTCGGGTTGGTTCGGGTTGAACCGTGGTTCCATCATCAAAGTGGGATTCAAATTTCAATTCATTATCCAAAATTCAAAGAAGGTGCAAAAATAATTAGAATACATCCTAAGTTATTTCAATGGGGGATAGAAATATCTCATTTTTTAGGAGTTAAAGAGTTACAATTTTAAATAACACAATTTTAAAATAAGGAAGTATTTCTTTTTTAAAATACATTCACACAAAACATCAAACTTTACAGACAAATTGTACAAAAAGAATTGTCATCTTATATTAATTGATTTCACCCATGTGAAACTTTCAATTTCAAAACTTTCTTAGATAATAGATGCATATAATATGTATAGACACAAATTATGAGCATATTAGGAAGAAAACAAGTTTCAAAGGTATTGTTATATCACTCACATCTTCTTCTAATTTCCTGTACTGTTTGATCACGTAGAGAGAATGTGTAGAGAAATGGGGGTTTTCATGACCAAAAAAGCACCATGTAAAGAAGCATTTAAAGGGAATAAGATGACTTCTTTTGACATGAGCATGAGATGAGGAATCTAGAAGAGGCCCACGTTTCTAATACCTTAGAAAAATTTAAGAGGCAACAGAGAAAAGCAGATCTTGCTTGTGAAAGATTGACCTGATCAGCACTATGCGAGATCTAAAGCACATAAAATTAACATAAATTTAATTTTTATAAATAAATATAAATAATTATATTATTATATATAATATACCTCCGGGTCTCGGGTTGGGTTGGGTTGGGTTGGGTTGGGTTGAGAGCTCGCCAACCCGAGAACCGACCCAAGTACATCAGTTTCGATTATTTTGGACCAGAACTAACCCATCACCCTAATAGAACCGAACTAACCCAACCCATAGAGGCCGAGTTGGGTTGGTTCACGTGCTAGTCGGGTCTCTTGGACACCTCTAGATCCCATGGGGAATATCAGACACTTTAGATAGATAATGGTACTCTTGAACAAGAATTATGCCCTAATGTGTAGGGTATTCCCTTCCATCTTTGGTGAGGTCGCCCTGAGGTGGTTTGATATGCTCCCAATTGGGTCTGTTGGAAGCTAGAAACAGTTGGCCGATCTGTTCGTGACAAGATTCATCATGAATAGCAGACGGCACATGGAGATTGATTCTCTGCTCAATATGAAGAAAATGGGCATCGAGAGCTTGAGGTCGTATGCTTGGCGCTACTGGGAGACCTTTAATAACATAGACAATTGTAATGAGTAGCTTATCGTGGCCTCATTCAAGCTCGGGCTAGAGAAGACCCATAAGCTAAGGCAGTCCCTTATTAAGAGGCCGGCCACCAGGATGGCCGAGCTCATACAAAGGATCGAGCAATATACTAAGGTCGAGGAAAACATGGGCGAAGTCCAGGCTGACGTACCAGTGCAGGCCAAACCAAGGAAAGCCTGAACCGATAAGAAGGAGAACAAGTGCCACATCCTCTCTCTAGGAATCGAAAATCGATGTTATTTATAGCAATCAAAAAAGTATTTATACTAGTCAAACTGAAATTATTTATTTATAGGAAACATCAACTATATATGCCACGGATACGTTATCCTGTATTTTCAAACCAGCATATACTTTACAAAAATTTTATATTTCTGGTTTTTTTACTAAAAGAATAAAACGAAAAGTCCCAATTAACTACGAGTCCGGGATTATGAACCTGACGATTGTGGTGGACCAATTCTAGCCATCCTTGTGATCTGCAACCACAAAAGTTACATGAGAGTACATTTAGTATTATAATGAACAAAAATAGAAAAACAGTCGTTCTACTTGGAAATACTAAAATATCATGCTGTCCATGAGAAAGTAAGATATTACATTCACTTGTCACAAGATTTCATAACATATGAAAAACTTTTCTCGATCTTTGTAAAAAGATCACTTTAGACTCAACAGTCACAAATTATGGAATTCACTATCTCATACTCAAAAATAAATTTTTTGGCATAACCGCCACAATTTAAAAAATCATATTTCATTCACAACTCATACCCAACAGTGACCAAGTAGTTGTCCACCTCACGACCGGGAGTTCCGACGGTACCGTAACCTCAATTCTCAATGTACGGATTGCAACGTAATGGAAATGAGGGCCACTCTCCACCAAGCACGAGTGATATGTGTTGTCCGGGACTTAGCCCGCAAAGCCTTTAAAAAAAAAATTCCGCTCAACGGGAAACCACTCTCTTATATGGACAAACAACACCCATAGTTGGGCAACCTCCTCTAACGGGATATAAAGGGCCGAAAACCATTGTAACTTGGCACTTTTGAATAGCATCTCATAATATCAATGACATTTGTCAAAATATTTTTATCACAAACACATGCTTTTCAAAAGGTACAGATAGCATATTTGAAAATATCATGACATTTGAATGAAAGATAATGCTATCACAATTTCTCATGCTTCATAACACGGATATAAGCCAAATTTAAAGCATGATTCTCGCATTTTTATTCAAAAGAATACTTAAGCACTCTCACCTCGATTTAGGCGCACCAAATTGTTTCTTTATTCCTTATTCTAACGTCCTAATCTTCCAGTGACACGATCTCGTTACCTGAAAAAACAAAATCTACATTTAAGTATGGGATATTAATATTTTAGAATTGTGCTTAACTAAAATTTATTAAAGAGTAAGTAAAATCCTTTAATTCTATTTTAGTCTTAAAGAATAAATTCTTTATTAAAATATTTAAATTTGCTTCAAATTTTAAAATCTTATTCTTACTTTATGTTATTTAAGTTTCTATTTAAAATTTATTTAATCTCATAATACATAATTTCTTAATATTAATTTTTGTCTTTATTCAATCATATAATGCAAACAATGACATTTAAAAACAATATATTGGCAATCTTTAATAATAATAATAATTATAATTAGCATATATATCATATAAAATTCTGTCTTAGAACTTATCTTTTAAATTTTTAAACTTTATTTGTATTAAAACTTAATTTCTAATAAAAATACCACATGTTGTAAAATAAGGAAAACTTTTTATCCTATCTTACTTAAATCAAGAAAACCCATTTTTTGAATTATGATTGTTTTAAATTTAAAGACTTGGTTTAATACTAAAAAGAATGTTTAAGTGAAAATATAATTCAAGTTAAATGAAAATGTTGGTTTTAAAAACTTTTTGATATTTTTCTTAGTCTTTTAATCAAAACAAATAATAATTCAATCTTATAAATAAATTGCAACCAAACGAGTCCCAACAATTCCCCATACACCCAGGCGTTCAAGATGCAACAGCATTGCAGACACAATGGTTTGCTCATACACGCACAGTAGCTTCAACAAAATGAAAGGGGATCAGTGACGGGTGGTCTGTGGCGGCGGCACACGGTGGTGTCCAAGTGTGTTGATGGTGATGCCGTGGCGCGGAGGTGTCCGGTGGTGGTGGAGAGGGAGATATATATATATATATATATATGGAGAAAGTTACCGAAAGGAGAGAGATATATACCGAGAGAGAAAAAAAAAACAAAATCGGTGGTTCATGATGGCAAGCGGCGGCGGAGGAGTTGCCGACAGTGGCAACAGTCATGGTCGGCGGTGGCAGGCGACGGCTGTGGCTTTGGAATTTTAGGATTTTTGGAAAATGGTCAAAAATAAGAAATTTTAAAGATATTTAGAAAATATTTTAACACCTTGAAAATCAAAATTTTGAAAACTACTTTTTGTTGAAAATAGAGTCGCTACTTATTTTTTGAAAAAAACTAAGAAAAACAAAAATGACTACTGATCTTGAAAACGTTAACCAGAAAAAGATGGTTCGGGGGCTAAGGTACAAATCGAAAAAAGTGTTAGGCACCCCATTCGCCCAACCGTCCTTTACTAATCATCATTGATTCTTTTAATAAAATTTTTTAAATGCATGCACATAAAGAAAATGGAGGCAAAGAGGAAACATCCAAAATTAAAATATGAAAAATATATAACATATGTACATAGACTTCAAATTAGAACAAATAAGAGGAATAAAATTCTAAATCCTATAACATGCAATTTCTAACTAAATGATACATGGAACACTCCCACATGCAATATTCATAAAAATAACCTAATTTATCATGATTCGAATAAAATAGCAAAGACATGCTAGAGATTGTTAAAATTACCTAAATATGGTTGGCTAATAAAAAATAAACTAAACTATCATAAATATGATTTCAAATAAAGAAAAAAGTTAAATCATGCATTAACATTAATATAATGAATGAGAAATGCAAAATAAAATATGCATAAAAAAAAATTACAAATGAAGCTTATAAAAAAAAACAAAGAGATTAAAGAATGCTTATTAATAAGAGATCAATCTAACTATTCACTTTTTGCATTCTTTTAAAAGAGATGGAAAAAAATAAAAAGGAAAGGAAAAGGAAGAAAAATTATGCTTAAAGAATGAAAATTAGATTAAAAGAATTTTATAACTTTTTGGGATTAATGAAAATAAAAGAAAAAAAAAGATAAAATAAAGTTGTAAGAAAATAAAGCTATAAAAAAAAGGAAGATGGAGCTTTAAAAGAAAAATAAATACTAACATTAAAAGAAAAAGAAGAGAAAAGACATGTTAGCATTAAAGATTAACTAAAGTTAAAAGAAAAAGAAGTACTAAATTAAACATTATAAAGAAGCAAAGAAATAAAATACTAGGAAAAACAAAGTGCATTACTATTGGAAGAAAAGAAAAAAAAAAGGAAAATAGAAGCTTAGAAAAGAAATGTTAAACTAGAAGAAAAATAAAATGAAGCATCAAATTAATTTTTACAAGAAAAGAAAATAGAATTGAAATTAAGTGCTAGTAAAAGGAATTAAACTAACTAAAAAGAAGAAAAAAAAATGATAGAACATTAAATTAACATAAAAAGAAAAGAAAAACGAAGAAATGAAATACTAGAATTGAATAGGTGTAATATTAATAACTACAACCGTTTTTATGTAAGTGCTTATATCATAACGACAACGACATTATTTAGTCGTATCGTTAAATCATATTAGCATTAATTTGATGAATTAATTAAAGAAAAAGATAATGTGCTTTAGTGTGAAAGTGTAAACTAAGAAATTAAAGCAAGTAAATTAAATGAAGCAATGTAAATGAAGAACAAAATTAACTATGTAAATAAAAGACATACATGAGTTGAGATTAAATATAACCCGATCACCCCAAAAGAGAGAGAATATGGTTAGAAAGACCGAAGATCCAGGCGAGGTACCTGGATTGCTTAAGAATCCTCAAATTGGGAATGTGCTTCAACGACTCAACCCTCGGGTGGTGATCCAAGTAGGGCTTCAACGTAGGTGTTGGAGGTTCGGGACTCGGTATCTCGGCAGGGTTTCGGCGTCAGGGCTAGAAATTGCTCGACGTATCGACAGAGCTTCACTCTCAAAACCTCTCAATCCCATTCTTTCCCCTTTGCAAATGTACCAAAGGTACGGTATTTATAAAGTTCTTCAGCCAATGAGATGCTACCACGTTTTAGGGACACGTCAGGCCATTTGGAGTTGGCAGTTGTAGACACCCCAATTTGACCCCACCCAATTTTAGGCTGATCCCATGATGAAAACAGGAGGAACAAGTGCTTCAGTTCGATCCTCGAAAAGTGATCCAAGCTCGAAATTTGAACCCAATCATCAAAAACCTTCAAAACCTTCAAAACCAATGAAATTTTACCAAACCATCGATAACTTGTTGCCCAAGTCATTGCCAAAAGTGGCGACTACCAACTCCATTGTGGCGATCGCCAATAGAACCTTGTGGAAACCCTAGCCAAAAGGGGCGGCCGCCAACTCCAACATGGCGACCGCCAACTCACATTGTGGTGGCCGCCAACTCCAAATGGTCTGACATGTCTTAGAACGTGGCAACATCCAATTGGTTGAAGAATTCTATAAATACCGTACTCCAGCGTATGTTTTCAGGACGGATTTTTGAGTGAGAGAGACTCTGCCGATATATCAAGCGATCCCGAGACCCGACGCCGAAGTCCTGCCGAAATACCGAGTCCCGAACCTCCAATACCTACATTTGAAGTCGTAGCTTGGAATCAACACCCGAGGATTGAAGTACATTCCCCAATTCGAGGATTCCACAATTCAGGTATTTCGTTTGGATCCTCGGTCTTTCTAACTCCAATTCCTCTCTTTTGGAGCGACCGGGTTAAAATTCAATTTCAATTTGTATGTTCTTTTCTATTTATGTAGTTAATCTTGTTTACTTCATATAATTTAATTGTTTTCTTACTTCTTTAATTGTTAATTCCTTCACACTCATACTTAGCACATTGTAATTTATATAGTATTCATTAAATGGTGCTAACATATTTTGGCAATTATAACTTAATAATGTTGTTAATTGTTGTAATAATGCACCTACATTCATGTAAATGTAAGAATTAATACTACATTTCACATTTATGATAAATAGTTATTTTTAACTTTTTTTTATCTTTCTAGCATTAGTTTAATTGCCTTTATTAGCATTTATTTTTCATTCTTTTATTCTTTTCTTATAATATTAATGGCCTTTTTTTATTAGCATTAGTTTAATTTTCTAGTATTTATTTTAGTTTCTTTAGTTGTTCTAATTTACTCTTAATAGTAGTCTAATTCATTTTTTTTTCTTGTAATATTAGTATTTATTTTTCTTATAAAAATTTATTTTCTTTTTCTATGATCTTATTTTCTTTTATCTTCTTTTTCTTTTATTTTGCTAAAATCAAAAATCACAAAAGGGCTTTTAAGTTAATTTTCATCTTTAAGTAGTTCATAATTTTTTTTTTAAAAAAATATTCCCTTATTCTTTCCATTTCTTCTCGTTTATTCTCTTTTAAAAATGTAAAATGTTAATAACTAAATCTTGTTAAATCTTTTTCTTTTCTTTTAAATCTTTAAATTCCCTTTTGTTACAAAACTCTTATTTTAAAATTTTTCGTTAAATAAGCTTTCTTTTAATGTAGCATTTTTTTTCTCTTTTATGCATTTCTTATTTTATATTTTTTATTTTTTTATTGATTCATCATGTTAATGTTAGCCTAGTTAATTTTGATAATATGCAAGTTTTAGTTTCTTTACTTGAAAGTATGTTTAGGATAGTTTAATTTTTCTTTTGTAGCAAATCCATATTTAAGTAGTTTTGCCAACTTCTAGTATATTTTTATTTTTTTAACCAAATCGTGCTAGTTTACGTTGTTTCAACATTATTGCATGTGGATATGTGCTTCATGTATCATTTAGATAGAAATTGCATGCCATATGATTTAGGATTCTTCTTTTGACACTTATTTATTTTGGAGTGTTATGTACATATATTATGTATTTTTCATACTTGATTTTGGATGTTCTCTCTTTGCCTCCATTTTCTTTATTTGCATGCATTTGAGAAATTTTATTAAAGAACCAATGATGATTAGTAGAGGCCAACCTTACGGTTGGGCGAATGGGGTGCCTAACACCTTCCCCGATTCGTACCTTAGCCTCCGAACCTTTTTTCTCTAGTTAACGTTTTCAATATCAGTAAGCCATTTTTTTTTTTAGTTTTTCTCAAAAACTAAGTGACGACTCTATTTTTAGTAAAAAGAAGTTTTCAAAATTTGATTTTCAAGGTGTTAAAATATTTTTCAAAACATTTTTTGAATTCTATATTTTTGAACATTTTCCAAAATGACCCCAAAATCCTAACGCCACAGTATTTTCTAGCGACTCCGCTGGGGATTGGTTTTCAAAATCAAATAAGAGGGTTAGACTCGAAAACATCATTGGTTCTTAATAAGAATTTTTCATTTTCATTTTTGCATGCATATGCATTGTTCTTCAAATTCCCCTGCCTGGTCGACCTGATCCCTTGAACGTTAATCCGTTTCAGAGATTGTTGGGGAGACGGGCAACCCTTGCTGACTGTACGCTATCATAGGTGCAGTAAAAGAGTTCGGGTGTACTGTTTAACCATGTTTTGCATAGGAGGTATATATCCGATTCTATTCAGAATGTACCTTTTTTAATTGACTAAAACCGGCCTTTTGCATATAGTGAATTTAGAACTCTCCATTAGGTGATGCTAACCCTGGTAGGATTATGTGTTTTTCTTATTGTATGTTTTGATGGCTATCGTTAGGCTTGCTTGTTCAGTTTAGGCTAGCCCTTTTTCGGGTTTTTGACCCTGGTTTTCTGTTACTCCCTTTTTTGATTAGGTTAGCTCGTCCTCCGGGTTCTTACCCGGGCTTTATTTTATTTTTACCATGTTTGGTTTTCATGCCATAGTCTTCTTCTCAAGGTCATGTTCGTGTTTTATTTTGAAGCCCTTGGGGTAGATTCTCTCTCTTATGGGTTCTTACCGGATTGTTAGTTCCATACCCCCCGCCTTTGTTTAGCCTCATTTTACGTAGGTACTTGTTATACCCACGTGAGCTAGTTTCTCACTATTATGCTGCCTTTTTTTTTAGAGTTTTAGATCAAGCTGTTCCCCTACCGTTATGCTTTAGAATTCTAGATCGAATCGGTCTCTTGAGGGTTACAATTGTTTTTCCCCACCGGAGTGCTGTCCGTTTAGATAAACCTTCCCTTTAGAAGTCGGTTAATCTTCTCCTTTGCTGTCATCCTGTTGTTGCGCTACTAGCATGAGCCCGACAGGAGCATTATTTATCTGTCCATGATTTGCTGTTTTAGGAATCCGAGATATTGGTTACCTGTTGTCAGAATATTCACCTGGGAAAAGTCTAATACCAGTTACTCTGCTTTTAGGGATTCAGGTTTCTCTGCGGGATTACCATTGGGCCGAGGAAAGTACGGTCAACACGTGTTTGGAAAAGATCAGTGTCAAGAGGACTTTGTAGGATATCCGAACAGCCAACTGAGTCAGCTGGAATGGCAAAAAACGAGATGAATCTGGCAGCCCTAATGAGGACAATTACTGATATACAGAGAGCCGTAGAGCAACAGACCCAGGCTCAAGTGCAATGTCAGGCACAGATTCGGGGAATTCAGGCCCGTATTCCTATTGCTAATGGACAACCAGATGAGACGAACGAGAATGGAGAGGACTTTTGGGATGACAATTAAGTCCCCGATGGACTGCAAGTTGTTCCACCACCACCACGGAACCCTCGTCAGATGATGGTTGAGGAGGAAAATACCGCTCAGTCCAAAGGATCTGCATTAGTTGAGAAAATCGACCGAATGGAGAAGGTCCTTAGAAAGGCAAAAGGAATCGAAGAATATATGCTAGATGTGGGAGGGTTATGTCTATTCCCCGACGCTAAGCTACCGAAAAGTTTAAAATGCCTGACATGAAAAAGTTTGATGGAACTGGAGATCCCAGAATTCATCTCTGAATGTACTCGGTACCCTGTCGCCAATGGAAATTGATGACCAGTTGAAAGCCCAGCTCTTCCACCGATCCCTTTCTGGGGCAGCTCAGAAATGGTTCCTCTCCCTTAATGTAGCAAAGACCAGAACTTGGGAGGACATAGCTACAACGTTCGTCAGCCAGTACAGTTATAATGTTCAGTTAGATGTAACTACTCGTGACTTAGAGACCACTCACTAAAAAAATAGGGAGTCATTTGTTGATTTCTTGACCCGCTAGAGGGGTAAAGCCGCTAAGGTGACAAACCGACCTTCTGAAAAGGAGCAAGTAAGGATGGTAGTAAAGAACCTGCTGTCTCCGTTGAAGCGTTATTTGATCACGCAGCCACTCTCCACATTCGAGCAATTGTTTGACGCCGGGGTCCAGATAGAGGATGCATTCCAATCTGGGGATATTGAAAAAGTCAACCCGAGCCAGAAACCACCAAGAAAGACCTTTCCTGCAACCAACCAAAATCAATCCGCTACTCGCTCGGGCGAGGTGAACCTTTTGAATCCTTCCACGCATCCAAAGAACAACCTTCAGCAGTCAGACAATGGCCAACAACAACAAAAGCCGAGAAGGGTTTTTATCCCCTCAATATCTCTTTGTCCATTGCTCTGAATCGACTCGTTGAGAAGGGGCTCATCAAGCCATTAGACCCCATGCATGTTCCTGATCCCCTACCGCCAAGGTTCAATACTTCCCAATACTGCGCCTTTCACTAGGGCCACGGGCACCTAACTGAAAAATGTTTGAGACTCCGGCACGAGATCCAAAACCTCATTGATAACAAGGTGATCCCACCACCATCTGCCACCCCAAAACCGAATGTCACTACTAACCCACTGCCGAATCATGCCAAGCAGGCTGGGGTAAATTACATGTCTCTGGGGGAATTGGAGGACCCGAGTTAACACATCCGTCCAGTGCACCTACTGCGCCCTCATGTTTCAATAACCGAGGATCAGACATCGTGCTCATTCATGATGATTAGGGGCAGTCGAGACAGGATGGAAGAACGAAATGATGATGCTTGGGAATGGTATCGACCACTAATCCAAGTCTACCAACAAGAGGGGGAGCGCAACGAAGAAGATGACTGGCCTTTGGATTACGCGAATCAACCTTATGGGTTCGGCCATGTGCTTGATAGAATCACCCTTCCTCAACTTTTTGAGAAAGAAGTGTACGTCGATGAAATGCAGTCCTATTGGCTGGTAAGAATTGTGTTAGAATCTGATGGGGCCAAGTGGATTTATTTTTGGGCCGCTCGGGAACAGCAAGTGAATTTTATTGAAGAGGACATCTGAGAGGAAATCGATAACACATGGGCTATTGAAGATGACGAGAAAAGAAAGAAAATGGCAGCTATTAGTGACTTACATGATTTGTGGGCGTTTGAAAGCCCTCTACACGTAAACGAAGTGAGACAGACTGATAATGTGATGCCAGGGTTATGGGATCCCGAAGACGGCATAGAACACCTAACTAGAAGTGGACGACATTTTAAGTCGGTTCAGCTAGAGCAGGGACAGCCAAGCGGAAAAGGAAAAGAGACCGAGCAAGAGGAGGATGATGATGCTGTATTGAGATAGTTGAAAAATATGCAAGCCAACATCAGCATTTGGGGGCTACTGATGGCCTCACGCAAACACAGGCAAGCTGTGCTGAAAGTTTTGAATAAAGCCAGCGTTCCGATAGAAGTCACCCTAGAGCAATTGATTGGACTGATTGTGTCGACGGTTGAACCAAAAGTTATTTCTTTCTCTAATAAGGATTTGCCCGCTGAGGGAAAAAGTCACAACAACCGGCTTCATATCACCGTCAAGTGCCTAGAAAAATGGGTCCCGATTACCCTAATTGATAATGGGTCTGCCTTGAATGTTTGCCCATTGAGAACAACCGTTTGCTTAGGGATGAGGCCTGACCAGTTCATTCCATGCAATCAAGGGGTGCGAGTCTATGACAATACAAGAAGGGATGTACTAGGATTGGTATCATTTGCCATTTCAGTGGGACCACTAGAAACCTCAGTTGAGTTTCACGTGCTAGATGTGCCAGCCTCCTTCAATCTGCTGCTGGGCAGGCCGTGGTTGCATGATCCAAATGTCCAGGCAGTACCATCTACCCTTCACCAAAAACTAAAATTGATAAAGAACGGAGTAGTTTTAACCATCCACGGAGAGGACAGTATTCACCCCTCGAAAAGAGAAAAGGGCACAACTCTACTAGAAGTTCAGCACAGTGAAGATGATGCATTGCTCAGTGGTTTTCAGTTCGATGAAGTACAAGCTGTTCAGACGCTGATGAATGAAGAAGAAAGGTATGTCAACCCGCGGGCTGTAACAATGATGAGAAAAATGTTCTTCTTCCCTGGCATGGGATTAGGACGTAAACGGCAGGGAATCTTGGAATCCATTCAGGTATTGCCGACTTTGCACCGTTTTGGTCCTGGGTATGAGCCAATGGAAAAAGATCTAGAAGGGCCTAGAAGGGGACGAAAGGCCAACTATTCTGGGACACTCAATTGATACTTCGTCAAGGAAGGGGAAGATTTTTCATACTGCGGCTTTCTAGAACCATGGATTGACGAAGAGACCAATCAAAAGCTGCCGGGGTTGGAGATCTTTTTCAGCCACCAGCTGTCTGATACGGAAGAGGAAGAAACAATGGAAAGAGAGAAGGAAAAAAAGAAGGTTCAGGAAGAGGATTAGGTTGACAAGCTTGATGGTACCGACCTGGAAGTACTGTTCAACGAGGAGATGGCTCAGCTGCATATAACTGATCAGGACTGCTACATGATGGGTTTCAGCGCACCAGCCGACTGTACCAAGCTCATCGTCGACGCAACTACAAAAGAGGTGGAGAATTGGACCATCGAGTCTGGTGATGTAAACATTGTCTATCTTGAGTCTGGGATTGAGTTGGAGTCTGTAGCCGAGGGCACATCTGTTGGTGCTCCTCTCCATGCTTTTACCATCGAGTTTGTAATTCTTTCTGTTTTTAATGAAATGAACAAGATTTTTGGTTACTCTGCTTTATTTGATTTATTTCATACGCTTTCTAACGATTTTGAATTCGGCAGGAATATTCCCGAAGTAATAAAACTTTTAATAAAAAGAGAAGAAAAAATGCGTGCCCAACCAATAATTGAAGAAACTTTGTCAATAAATCTGGGTAATGAAATCAACCCGCAAAATGTTCAAATCAGTTCTTCTTTATCCTCAGTTGAACAAAAATAACTAATAACTTTATTAAAAGAATTCAAAGATGTATTTGCATGGTCTTACGAGGATATGCCCAGAATTGACCTTGACATTGTTCATCACCGTATCCCCTTATATCCTGATGCTAAGCCGGTCAAACAAAAATTAAGAAGGATCCGGCCAGAATGGGCACTAAAGATCAAAGAAGAGGTTGTCAAACAGATCAACGCTGGATTCTTAATGGTAACCGAATATCCGAAATGGGTAGCCAATATAGTGCCAGTGCTGAAGAAGGATGGTCGTATCCAAGTCTGCGTGAATTTTCGGGACCTCAACAAGGCTAGCCCGAAGGACGACTTTTCGCTGCCACACGTCGATATCTTAGTAGACAGCACAACAGGGCAAGCCTTGCTGTCATTCATGGATGGCTTCTCCGGATACAACCAAATTTTAATGGATCCCGAGAACAGAGAAAAGATGACGTTCACCACACCCTGGGGGACTTACTGTTATCGTGTGATGCCATTCGGTCTAAAGAATGCAAGGGCAACCTATCAAAGGGCTGCAACTACTCTACTGCATGACATGATACATAAGGAGGTCGAGGTGTACGTAGATAATATGATAGTCAAATCCAAGGATCAAGAAGGCCACACCACAGCTCTGCAAAAGTTCTTTGAAAGGATTCGGAAGTACAAGATGCGACTCAACCCACAGAAATGTGCCTTCGGAGTTACTGCCGAAAAGATGCTTGGATTTATGTTCACTCAACGGGGCATTGAAGTCGATCCTTCAAACAATTAAAGCAATTTTAAAAATGCCTCCTCCGAGGACCGAGCGAGAAGTCGGGGGTTTTCTAGATAAGATACAGTTTATCAGCTGATTCATTGCAAAGTTGACAACTACCTGTGAGCCGCTCTTCCGTCTGTTGAAGAAAGGAGTTGAATTTGAATGGGATCGGAAATGCCAAGACGCCTTCGATGCCGTACGACAGTACCTACAAAATCCTCCTGTTTTAGCCCCTCCCGAACCTGACAGGCCATTGATCCTCTATTTGTCAATGACTGATTCAGCTATGGGATGCATGCTTGCACAAGAAGAAGAAATCGGAATCGAAAAGGCCGTCTACTACTTAATCAAGAAGATGATCGGGTCAGAAATACAGTACACGCCACTGGAAAAGACATGTTGGGCCTTGGTTTGGGCTTCCCAAAAACTAAGGCACTACATGTTGTCTTTCATAGTGAACATCATCTCTCGGATGGACCCGTTGAA
>JAULJZ010065139.1:0-13337 GCA_032270985.1 Heliamphora pulchella | reverse complement strand
TTTCTCTGATGATACCCTTAAACTAAAACTGTTCCCGTTCTCCCTAAAAAATAAAGCCAAACACTGGCTTAACTCTCTAGAACTGAACACAATCACTACTTGAGCTAAACTTCAACCAGAATTTCTAAAAAATAATTTTTTTATAGGCAAGACCAACAAAATTCGACGTGTCATCACGAGTTTTACTCAGCTTGACAGTGAGACCTTTTATGAAACTTAAGAACGCCTTAAAGATCTTATTAGAGTTTGTCCTCATCATCAGGTGTCACAATGGCAATTAGTCCAATGTTTTTATGACGGGTTGACTCCTCAACATCGTCAATTCGTAGACGTCTCTTGTGGTGGAACCTTTATGTTGAAAAATGAGAACGAGGCTTGGACTCTTTTTGAAAGCTTGAGTGAAAACTCACAACACCAAGCCTCAGCTTCTTGTATAGACCGATCCATAGTTTCTTCCACCTCAAAAGCCTAAGGCATATACGAGGTTTCTCAGACACCCGACTTAGTTGCCACCCTGACACAGACTCTAAGTCAACTTCTGTCCAAAGGTTTAGCCACAGCACTTGCTGCTTCATCCCCCGTCTTTACAGGCCCATGTACATTGTGCGCCAATCCGGCCCACTTTGTATCCGACTGTTCATCTGCTGTATAATACCCTGAGTTTGTGCAAGAACAAGTCAATGCAGCCCAATGTTTCTCCTGTTTGGGTAACGATCCTTTTTTGAATACCTATAACCTGAGCTGGAGAAATCACCCGTACTTCTCATGGCGACAACCCAATCAGGGGAACATGCTAGCACCACCCACGAGACCAGCCTTTCTTGTAGGATACAGTCAGCCAACCTATCCACCTCCTATCCAACAAACCGCACCTCTACCACTGCCTCAAAACATTGTGTTCGAGGATAAGATTTTGAAAGCTTAGGAAGAACTTGATACGAGTACTCAGCTTTTGAGCTCTCATTCTCAGTCTATTGCGAAGCTTGAGACACGACTAAGCCAGCTAGCTGCTACTATGAGTCGACGAGAGGACGACAAACTCCCCAGTCAACCAGTGACTAATCCTAAGGGTCAGTTTGCTGTAGAGAGCTAGACAACTTCTTGTAGTGGCTTCCACGAGCAGGCTTAGATAGTCATTATCTTAAGGAATGGGCGAGAGCTTGAGACTCGCCCTGTGAATCTTGCACCACCCGCAATCCCTAGTGACCCAGAGCCGTCTGATGGCTTCAAGACCGACCCGTTTTCCTCATCTCCTACACCATCAGCACAAGCTGACACACCTCTGCTTCCTTCTACAGCTCCCTATGAGCTACTGATGGTTCCTGTTCCACCTTCATTCAAGGCTCGTGCTCCTTTTCCTATATGCCTCGATAGGCCACCACCTTTCAAAAAAAGGGGAGCCGCACTCGAAGACACGCTTGATCTCTTCAAGCAAGTCAAGATTAATCTCTCACTCCTCGATGCCATAAAGTAGGTTCCGTCTTACGCTAAATTTCTAAAAGATCTTTGCACCCAAAAGCGTAAGTCCAAAACCAACATTCCAAAGAAAATCCTTTTCACCGAGCAGGTTAGTGCTGCTATAGGACATGCCACCATCCCCAAACTGAAAGACCCAGGGACTCCTGCCATTTTATGTGTCATTGGCGATCACTTGATCGACCTTGCCCTTCTTGACTTAGGAGCTAGTGTCAACCTTCTCTCTTACTCAGTATATGAGCAGTTCGGGTTAGGAGAGCTCAAATCGACACCGGTTATGCTTCAGTTAGCCGAACGATTTGTTAAAGTTCCTCATAGAGTTATTGAGGATGTACTCGTTAAAGTTGACAAGTTCCTTTTTCTTATCGACTTCATCGTCCTTGACACCAAGCCCAACCTTTAGCTTAGGCAACAAACTCCCGTCATCCTTGGCAGACCCTTCTTGGCTACGGCTAATGCGTGTATAAATTGCCATACAGGAGTGATGGATGTCTCCTTCAAAAATATGAAAGTGCGTTTAAACATTTTTCATGCTTCATAGCAACCCCCACAGCATACCGACTATTTTGTAATTAACATAATCGACGAGGCCACCGAATCAGCACTGCCCTTCATATTTGGTGATGATTCGTTAGAGACATGTTTAACACACTTTAGAGCCGACACCTTCGATGTCGAGCGATCCATGAGTGAGGTCGCTTCTCTCCTTGAGTCTGCTAGCTATCTTGACACTCCGTCATGGAGGTCTCGATTTGAGCCCCTACCACCTCTATTCTCCATTCATGCGATGCCCTCTCTAGATTCTCCACAAGACCTTGAGCTAAATCCACTCCCGGCTTTACTCAAATACGTATTCCTAGAGCCCAATAGCACTTTACCTGCCATTATTGCCTCTAATTTGACTCCTGACCAGGAAAGTTGACTAATTAAGATTTTGAAAGCCCATAGAGGAGTCATAAGGTGGTCAGTCGCTGACTTAAAAGGAATTGACCCTTCTATTTGCATGCATCGCATTCACTACGAGGACAATGCGAAATCGACCCGTGAAATGCAACAGAGACTCAACCCAAACATGAAAGAGGTTCTGTTAAAAGAAGTTGTGAATCTGTTAGATGCAGGTATCATATACCCTATCTCTGACAGTAAGTGGGTGAGCCCAATCCAAGTCGTCCCTAAGAAGTTCGGGCTTACCGTTGTGCAAAATAAAAAAGGGAGATTTGATACCCACTCGAACCACAACCGGCTGGCGAGTGTGTATTGACTATCGTAAGTTAAATGCTGCCACTAGGAAAGACCACTTTCCACTACACTTCATTGACCAAATTCTAGAGCGTCTAGCAGGTCAAAGTTACTTCTACTTCCTAGATGGCTATTCTGGGTATAATCAAGTGCCTGTCTATCCCGAGGACTAGGAGAAAACCACCTTAACCTGTCCATTTGGCACCTTCACCTATCGGCATATGCCTTTTGGATTGTGCAATGCACTCGTAACTTTTCAACGGTGTATGATGGCCATTTTCTCCGACATGGTTGAGAAATTCCTAGAAGTTTTCATGGGTGACTTCTCTGTGTTTGAGTCCTCATTTGACGATTCTCTCTGAAATTTGACGAAAGTCCTCAAACGATGCATGGAGACAAATCTTGTGCTTAGTTAGGAAAAGAGCCATTTCATGGCTCAACAAGGCATTGTGCTAGGGCACATTGTTTCAAAAAGGGGGATAGAAGTCGACAAAGCTAAAGTCGACTTCATTTCGAAACTTCTTCCCCCTGCTTCTATTTGGCAAGTTCGTTCCTTCTTAGGGCATGTAGGTTTTTACTGTAGATTTATAAAGGACTTTTCTAAGATCTCCAAACCTCTATGCGATCTCCTTACAAAAGACACACCTTTCATCTTTGATGAGTTCTACCTTCGAGCTTTTGAGCAGCTCTGTGACTCCTTGTCCACTGCACCCATTATGCAATCACCCAATTGGTTACTACCATAAGAGATCATGTGTGATGCTTCAGACTACACCGTAGGAGCTATCTTAGGTTAACGTGTCAATCGTCTTCCTCATGCCATCTACTATACCAATAAGACCCTTACTAACGCATAGTTGAATTATACCACTACCGAAAAGGAATTACTGGCTCTAGTCTTCGCACTTGATAAGTTTAGGTCCTACCTCTTAGGCTCCAAGGTCATTATCTACACTGATCATGCTGTCCTACGACACTTGCTGTCCAAAAAAAAAATTAATCCCCGACTCATTTGCTGGATTCTTCTTTTATAAGAATTCAATTTAGAGATCCGTGATAAAAAGGGAACTGAAAACTCCATAGTTGACCACCTCTCCCACCTTATAGTTTCCCCATCTAGTGACTCCACCTCTTTACGAGACTCGTTTCCAAACAAACAACTCTTCACAGTCACCGGCTCCTATCTCCCATGGTACACCGACATTGTCAACTATTTGGCAGTTGGATGCATCCCCTCTCATTGGTCTTCTGTCGATAAGGACCGATTTTTCTCCAAATTAAATACTATTTTTGGGAAGATCCATAACTCTTCAAATACTGCTCTAACCAAGTAATCCATAAATGTGTCCCCGAATCTGAGGTAGCTAGCATTCTGACCTTTTGTCACTCACTTGTGGAAGACACTTCAGTGGTAAGAAGACCGCATCAAAAGTTCTCCATTTTGATTTCTTTTGGTCCACTCTATTCAAAGATGCCCACAACTTCTGTCGAGACTACCTTTGCTGCCAACAAACTGGCACATTCTCCTCTCGAGACATGATTCCCCCAAACCTTATTCTTGTTGTCGAACTCTTCGGCGTTTGGGGCATCGACTTTATAGGACCCTTTCCACCATCACATGGTTACGAGTACATCTTAGTAGCGGTGGAATATATGTCCAAATGGTTTGAAGTTGTTACGACTAAATCGAATGATCACAAGGTTGTGGTCAAATTCCTTTAGTCCAATATTTTTAGTCAATTTGGTTTTCCACGAGAGCTATTATTAGTGACGGTGGTATGTATTTCCTAAATAAATACTTCTCCACCCAACTTCGTTGATATTCCATCACTAACAAGGTAGCCACTCTTTATCATTCTCAGACTAGTGGCCAAGTCGAAGTATCCAATAGGGAAGTCAAGAATATTCTAACTAAGACCGTCCGTCCTGATAAGAAAGATTGGCCCGAGAGGATGGATGATACCCTTTGGGCCTATCGCACTGCCTTCAAGACCCCCATAGGCATGTCTTCATATCGTCTCATTTTTGGGAAAGTGTGTCATCTTTCGATAGAGTTAGAGCACCGAGCATACTGGGCCATCAAAGCCTATAACTTTGATATGAATGCTGCTCATACCCATCGAAAACTTCAGCTCAGCGAGTTCGAAGAAATTCGTAACAAAGCCTACGATAACTCTCGCACTTACAAAGCTTGAACGAATGCGTTTCACGACAAACATATCCATTGAAAGTCATTTTTGCCAAATCAAAAAGGTATGGTTGTTTAATTCCAAGTTACGACTTTTTCTGGGTAAGCTCCAATCACAAAGAGAAGGCCCCTTTGTGGTGACCCACGTCTACCCTCACGGTGCCTGCCAGCTACTCAACCCTCGCTCAGGTAAACATCTTCTAGTTAATGGCCAGTGTTTGAAATCATACATCGACGGTACCTCTATTGACCCTGCTATCGAGTCCATCGACCTTGTTGACCCTACACCCCCGACTCAGTGACTGAGCACTACGTCTGGCTGAAGACATTAAACTTAGCCCTACTGGGAGAGAACCCAGATTTTCCTTAGTAATTTTCTTTAGTAATAATAGGGAAGATAAAAAAAATTTTTTTGAGAAGTTTTAAAAGTTTTAGTTGTAAATTTACTATATGTGATAAAAAGGAATACAATCTTTTTGGTACACTGTTGTAATTGCAAGAACTAAATCATGAAATTGTACACTTGCCATAATCTAACACTGCACACTTAGCTATTAAAATTGGTGTTTATGCTAAGAATATTTGTAGTAAGAATGAGTTGAAAAAACAATAAGGTGGAGATATACCCAGTAAGTCTTTGAGGCAGTGATTTTTTTTCAGAGATTATTACTACACTTACTTATTTTTTTTTCTTTTATTCAACGTGCAACCGTCGTATAATCTCGTAGTTTAATCTTTTGGCCAAAAATTGAGAATTTGTTATGTGGGTTGAATTTGAAATTTTATAAAAATAAGGACTGTGCAAAAGATTTTGCTAAACTTGGAAAATGATTTTAGGCCATGTTTTTATATTTGAGCTTGTTCGTACTTTTTTTTTATTCAATTGACCCTAGTCCCCTCTTTTAAGCCTTATGCATGTAAGTTTTTTTTTTGTTCTCCTGTTATATCTGAAAATATTATATGAATAGGTTAAGTGGCTATGCGAATACAATAAAGTCTACAATTAAGAATGGTGAAAAAGTCTGAAAAAAATAGTGGTTGAATAAATGGCAAAATATAGAATTCTGTGTAATACGAAATAAAAAGTTGGCCTTGGAATGGTGAATGTGAGAAATAATTGAAGAAAGTGGAGGATTGAGTGAAGTTTAGCAGTTAACTAATTCAAAGACATTTTATACACTCAACCCTAAACTAGATACACATTTTTCTACTTAACACTACAGCAAAAAATAAAGACCTAATTAATCCTAGGTAAGACATAAAATGATGCACAAAAATAAATAATTAAAAAGGATAGATTCAACCTGCATAAAATTCTCCTAATATATGGCATTCTAATCATGAGATTATGAGTCTTTCTTGCTTTCTAGCTTCTTTTCAAGTCTTAAAGTATATGAATACAATTAATTGAATTGCATATACATTTCTTCTGCTACATACTACAAAAGTGTACATATCTAAGCAAGTTTCTGAATGTTTTATTGTGAGTGAATACCCAGTGAGGATTGAAATCGAGACATAATTTTTGATAGAAATTCGCACTCTAAGTATTCTGAGGCATAGGATGATCTAAATGGCTAAATCAACACATACACGCCGAGCTCAATTTTTATGATGAATATTTTGTGAAAATAGCAGTTAGACAGGATAATGTATGAATTTAATATCGGGGTTAATATTTTTACAGTTTTACTTTAATTTTGTCAAAAGTAAAATTATTGAATGTGGGGTAATGGGATAGATTTTTCTTTGCTTTGCTCGAGGACTAGCAAAGTGTAAGTTGGGGGTGTGATCGGTACGTAAAAGTACCAATTTTATTTTGTAAAATACACTATGTTAAGCCTCGAAAATATGTTTAATAAATTATTTTGTAGTGTTTTTTGTTAACAGCATCATCGGGAGTGGCTTAGAGGAGAAAATGGTGTAAAACGGGCCAAAACGGAGAAGATGGACAAAATAGAAATTTTCATGAAAGTTACATTCGGACGAACGAATCTAGTGTTCGGATGGAATATACCTAGTAAGAAAAGCGTTCGGACGAAAAATAAAAGCGTCCGGACTGAATGTCGGGCGTCTGGACTTAGCACACAGATTGAGTTTCTCCTGGCGACTGAGATTGTGGCGGAAACCTCACCTATAAATAGGTGGGGTGAGTTCAAAAATGGATTATCTAAGATTTTTAGAAGGCGACAGATTGATGGAAGCTAGGAGGCTAATTGGGAAGGCTCGGGATATGTCAAGAAGTTGAAGACGGAAACTCGTGACTTTGCTCTTCTTCAACTTTTCATGCTTTCTAACCGCAACATGAGCGGCGAAGCTTTTTCTGTTCTTAAGGGATGATGAATTCCTAGTCGGTATTCTTAGAAGTAGTTTAAACTTGTTTGTTTATTCTTCATTTTGGATTCAATTCGTTGTATGGTTTGAGATGTTGATGTTTTGATCAACAAGTTTTTAATTTGATTATCTACTTCTATTTTTACTTTTTGTGATTGTGAAACCAAGATCATACAACCGTTATATACATGCTTTGATATTCAAACGTGAGATACTCAATACTTTATTAGGACAGGTCATACTCTAGACAATCCGTGCCAAAAGATTAGATAGAGTATGCCATGTTTGAATTCAAGTTTATCCTCTTGATAATCCTTATCGGTCTTGTAGTCACAATAGGATTGGGTTGAATCGAATAATGATAAGTTAGAGTTTGAATGAAACTAAGAACCACTAGCTAGGGAGGATTCTAAACCCTTAAGAATCCCTTTCTCATTTGAATTCTAAATCTAAATCTTTGACTTTCTTAACTTTTTAGTTTAATTAGAATTATAATCAAAATCAAACTCCTTTTTCATAAAAGAAAATCATTAATTGAATATTTATAAATAAATCCTAGTCGCATTTAAATCCCTGTGGACGATATCCGGATATTAGCCACTATCCTATGGGTTAGTAGTTAAAATAAGGTTTTAAATAATTATTTTTGGTACGGTATGACACGAATCAGGATGGGATAGGATGGCGGTAGAGATGAAGTTGTATTCGGAATAATTTCTAAATATTAAGAGGATAATATTAATGAAAGTTACAGAAAATATAGTAAGTACAAAATAATAGTTGATGAATGATTAAAATTTAAAATATGAAAAATAAAAAATTAATGAGATGAAAATACTAAATAAATTTAATATTTTTATATTTTAGTCTTCTTAGATTGTTAAAAATAAATTTTATCTATGTATTTATATATAAATATATTTATTTTATGTAATTAGGAGTGCACGGAAAAGCAAATACTATTCTCGCCCACATGTTATCGAGAACGAAAAAAATTTACAAATAATGGGGTATGGACATGCAGGGACAGGGAATTGTAATTCCTAATTTTTTGTGTAAGTTTTGAATAACAAGTTATTCATTGCTTTAGAGTTCGTTTAGTAACCTGGTTTTAAACCGGTTTTTTAGCTTTAAGCCACTTTAAGTCAAAAAACTAAAAGATTTGTTTGGTTGGAAAAATAATGACTTTTAAGCCACCAAAAAAGTTAAATAAGCTCAATGTAAAATTTCATAATTGCCCTTCAGCCTAAATGAGCTAGGATATGATTGTTTGGTTAGAATTTGTTTAATTTTATATGTAGAATGGTAAAATTGGTAATTGTTATGCGAAAAGTCAAAAAGCTTAAAAGCAAAAAAGCTAAAAGCTAGGGGTTGAAAAATGAGATTTTTTGTCTTTTTGGGATTTAAGCCAAAAGCCAAAAAACCTGTTTTAACCCGGTAGCCAAACGAAGGCTTAATCACGTATTTTATCGTTTGATTTGTAATGATTAAAGAGGTTGAATTAGTCCATTTAAATTTGACTAAAACATCTAATAATTATTTTGAACCATTTGGTTCTATTAAGTGTGCAAAACTACCAATTTGGTTCAATGGACAATTTGATTAAAATGGCTAAACGATGAATTTAATCTTACGATATGTTTATACATAATAAAAGGTTGTTTTGAAGCATTTGTATTCCTAAAGCTTTCTTTTTCTGATTGATAGGAATAAAAAGAAGAGAACAAGAAGGCTACATCTTTTCAAAAGCAACCCTTGTAGCGTCTGCATCTATTTTGTTATAACTTTCAACGTGGAAATCAATTTTAAGTTCTATTTTCTTTTCACATGTCACGTGTCCCTAGAATTTACATCATGTCAAGTTTGATGAAAATTCGACCACAGTGACAAGTTTGGAACATGCAGAATGTATCTTTATGAAAAATCAAAATTCCCTAAACCTACATTATGTGATATTGTCGGTTTGGGAATCCATTTTGAGTTACTTTTTCTTCACATGTCACGCGTGCTTAGAAGTTATATCATGTCAAGCTTGGTGTAAACCCGACCTTCTTTCATAAATTTGGAGCAAACATAACTTATCATTTTTAAAGAACAAAAAGTGCCTAAACCTACATTATGTTATAATTCCCGACTGAGGAATCAACTTTGAGTTTTGTTTCCTTTCACGTGTCACTTGTGCTGAAAAGTTATTTTGTTTCAAGTTTGGGAACAATCCAAGTCCACTTAACGAAACATGAAAATACTCAATTTATCATTTTCAAGAAACCAAAAGTGCCTAAACCTACATTATGTGATAACTTTTAACTCGAGAATCAATTTTGAGTTCTATCTTTTTTCACATATCACATTTGCTAGAAGTAACATTACATAAAATTTGGTGTTAATCCGAGCTTGCTGAAAAAACTTGAAACATACTCAATTTATTTTTTTTTGAAAGAACCAAAAATGCTTAAACCTACATTATGTGATAACTCTCGGCTAGGGAATTGATTTTAAGTTCCGTTTGTTTCTACGTCACATGTGGCTAGAAGTTAATTCGTATTAAATTTGGCGTCAATCTGACCTCGGTTGATAAATTTGGAGCATGCACAACTTATCATTTTTAAAGAACAAAAAGTGCCTAAACTTACATTATGTTATAATTCTCAACCCGGGAATCAATTTTGAATTCTGTTTACTTTCGCATGTCACTTGTGCCGAGAAGTTACTTTGTGTCAAGTAATAAATCGACCTGATCTCGTTTGACAAATTTAGAATAAACACAACATATTATCTATAAAGAATTAAAAGTCCCTAAACCTAAATGTATTAAAATTTACAGTTTGGTAATCGATTTTGAGTACCATTTTCTTTCACATGTCACTTGTGCCTAAGAGTTACTTTGTGCAAAATTTAGTGACAATCCTATCCCCCTTAAAAAATTGGAACATACCCAATTTATCTTTTTCAAAGGACTTCTCATCCTCCATTTTGAGATAACTCTTGACTTGAGAATCGATTTTAGTTCTATTTTTTTCACATATCACGTGTGCCTAGAAGTTATGTTGTATCAAGTTCGGTGTCAAATAGAGCCTATTAGAAAAATTTGAAACATACACAACTATCTTTTTTGAAAGAACAAAAAATGCCTAAACCTATATTATGTGATAACATTCAGCTCAAGAATCGATTTTTAATTCCACTGTTTTCACAAATCACATGTTTAGAAGTTATTTTGTATCAAGTTTGGTGTCAATCTGAGTGTGTTGGAAAAACTTGGAACAATGGCAAGTTATCTTTTTCAAAAAATCAAAACGACAGAAACCTACATTATGTGATAACTCTTGGCAGGAGAAGCGATTTTCAGTTTCGTTTGTTTTCACATGTCACGTGTTCCAAGAAGTTACTTCGTGTCAAATGTGGTGTCAATTTGACCTCGTTTGACGATTTTGGAATACACACAACTTAGCGTTTTTAAAGTACCTAAAGTGCGTAAACCTACATTGTGTTATAATTACCGACTTGAAAATTAGTTTTGAGTTTCGTTTACTTCCACATGTCAGTTGTGTGTAGTAGTTATTTGGTGTCATATTTGACGTCTATCTGACCTCGTTTCACAATAAAATGATGGACAATGAGAAGTAGTCGAAAGAAGGCAACTAATGAGAAACACAGCAGTGTTAAAGGCAATGCTAAAACTTTTGAGGAAAAGTTTCACAAAATTTCTCTTTTTTTAAAGTTTCAATGTCACAGGATGAGGAAATAACCCACTTTTTAAGAATAAAATTTTTAACACCTATTTTTCTCAATTCATCATGTAAATCTTCAAATGCAATTTGAAGTTCTTCTAAGGAAAATAGGTCACTAGTTACCTCATCATCTTCTTTGGCCATGAGGCTAAGATTAGTAATTTTATTTTCTTTCTTTTCATTTTTAGAGCTGCTATCATCACTCTCATCCCATGCAGCTACCATAGCCTTCTTGAGTCCCTTCTTGAAGTACTTCTTGAGTTGGCGACACTCGGCTTTCACATGTCTAGGCTTCTTGTATTCATAGCATATGATCTTATCTTTTTTGTGATCATTCTTGAATTTGCTAGACTCTCCCTTGAACTTATTGAGTTCTCCTTTGTGCCTATCTTTCTTGAAGAACCTTCTTCCTCTTTATTTTTTATGTCTAAGAAACTTTTTGAACTTTTTTGAAATGAGGGCCAGATCTTCATTTTCGTCACTAGTGGATTCTTCATCAGATTCCTCATCAAGAGTGGAGGACTTGAAGGCAATACCCTTCTTCTTTTGTTGTCATCTTCATCATCCATCTTGATGTTCATCTCATGAGTCATGAGTGATCCAAGAAACTCCTCCAAACTAAGTGTATTGAGGTCTTTAGCTTCTTAAATGGCAGTGACTTTAGTTTTTCAACTTTTAGGCATGCCCTAAGAATCTTTCTTACCATCTTTGCATTAGAATAGATCTTTCCAAGAGATTTTAATCCATTTATAATATCGGTGAATCTAGTAAATATTTTAGAGACAGTTTCATCATATTTCATTTTAAACAATTCATAATTATGAACTAGCATGCTTATCTTAGATTCTTCAACTTAGTTGGTTCCCTCATGAGTAACCTCAAGTCCATCCCAGATCTCCTTGGCAGTGTCACAGGTGGAGATCCTATTAAACTCATTGAGGTCAAGAGAGCAGTAGAAGAGATTCATAGCCTTGGCATTTTTTTGAATCTCTCTTATGTCATTTTCAGTCCATTCATTTTTAGGTTTAGGAACAATAGCTCATTCAACAGTCTTAGTAGGTCTTTTGGGTCCATTCATGATAACCCTTCATAGGTCATAGTTTACGATTAGAATGTAGATTTTCATTCTAACATTTCAATAATTATAACTTGTTCCATTGAACTAAGGAAGTCTGTTGGTGGACTGACCTTCAAATTAAATATGTCCAATACTAGTGGTTATCATGAAAACTCTTAGATGGTTAAGTAAAAATAAGAGCCCAAACTCTGATACCAATTGTTAGTCCTAGGCAACCCAAAAGGCGGGTGAATTGGGTTTTTAACAGAATAATAACTATTTTAAATTTTTTTTTCCAAACCTTTTAATTTCTTAAACAAATATAGCAAGTATATCAAGAAATAAAGTAATGAAGAAATTAAAGAGGTTAAGGAGAGAAAAAATGAGCCGGACACCAAGATTTATAGTGGTTCGGCTTTTTCTAAGCCTACGTCCACTCCTCGAGACTTTCCTTGAGAATTTTTACTAAGATAGAATGCTTCACGTGCGCGTTCAAAGCTTTTTACAGCCTCAAAAAGATCCTACAAAACAACCCTTTCTTTTTCTAATCTCTCTTGAACTCTTCTTTAAAGAGTATCACTCACTCTCTTAAAGGATCAATGGTGACTTACTCTCTATTATAATAAATGTATGAGAATCAAAGATTCACTCACTCACCCACTCTCTTTACAAATGATTGAAAATAAATTAACAAAGAAAGAGAAATTGACTGAAAGAGTTTAATGAGCAGTAAATGCTTTTTTTTGAAGATTTGAGCTTTTTATTTAAGTAATAGAATAGTGTCCAAAGAATTCAGTAGATTTAAAACTTTGAATCTTAATTCCTTTTATAGCCTTCTGAAGTTAATAGCCGTTGGTGAGTTGGTGAAAGCATTAAATACACTGAAATCTTCCTGTTGGAATTAGCGCGAGATTTTAAATCCGTTTGAGGGGTCAACACAAAGTCATTTGGTGTCGACTCAAATATCTAGGGCTTGTTTCCTCAAGTAATTATGTTGACTCATTTCTTCAATGGTGTCGACACAAATTCTACATCTTCCTCACTCACACGGTGGTGTCAACTCATAGAACTTTTAGTGTCGACTCAATCATTACTTCAGTTTTTCGGGAGAAACCTTTGGTGTCGACTCATGTCGTCTTTGGTGTCGACTCTTTTTATCAGGCAAGCTACCGAAATTTAGGTGTCGACTCATCCTCGTTTTGGTGTTGACTCATAAAATTGCAGTTAGTCTCGGGACTTTTAGAGTTGACTCATTTTGATCTGGTGCGACTAAGAAAAGTGTAGACGGTTTCAGCTGTTTTGGGGTCGACTT
>JAULJZ010065118.1:0-13337 GCA_032270985.1 Heliamphora pulchella | reverse complement strand
GGCTATCCGTGCTAGCGTGCTTAAGGACTTCCGACTGAGGGCGTCGGCTACCACATTCACCTTGCCCGGATGATACTAGAGATCAAAATCATAGTCTCCCAAGAACTCCATCCATCTTCTCTGACGCAGATTTAGATCCATCTATGAAAACAAATACCTCAAGCTCTTATAGTCCGACAATACTTTGAAGCGTTCCCCGTATAGATAGTGCCTCCAGGTCTTGAGAGCAAAAACCACTGCTGCGAGCTCCAAATCATGTATAGGCTAATTCTTCTCATGAACCTTCAACTATCTTAATCCATAGGCCACCACCTTACCTAGTTGCATCAACATGCAATCCAACCCCTCATGCGACGCATCGCAATAAACGGTATAACTGAGTCCTCTCTCTGGGATAGTTAGAATGGGCGTACTCATTAATAGCGTCTTCAATGTCAGGAAGGCGAGCTCATAACTATCGTTCCATACAAACTTGATTCCCTTTCGAGTAAGGCGTGTTAAAGGCGCTGCAAGCCTAGAGAAATCTTTCACAAATCGTCGGTAATAACCTGCCAACCCCTAGAAGCTCTGAATCTCAAACACACTTTTCAGTCTTTCCCACTCCATCACCGACTTGATCTTAGATGAATCCACTACCACTCCATCCCTTGAAATTACATGCCCTAAAAACTTTACTTCCGGCAACCAAAATTCACATTTATCATACTTAGCATACAATCGATGTTCTCGCAACAACTGTAAGGCAATTCGAAGATGCTCCTCGTGCTCTTCTTCCGATAATGAATAGATCAAGATATCGTCCATGAATACTACCACGAATCGATCAAGATAAGGGTGAAAGATGCAGTTCATAAGATCCATAAACGTCACCGGTGCGTTAGTCAATCAAAATGGCATGACTAGAAATTCAAAATGTCCATAGCGGGTACGAAAAGCCGTCTTCAGAATATCTTCCTCCTTGACCCACAACTAGTGGTAACCTGATCTTAAATCGATCTTAGAGAAACAACACGATTGTGACGGCCCGATACGTGTTTATTTTTGTGATGTTATGTTTTCGGTTAAGTGAGGAGATGGAATTAAATTTGGGCGTGGTGGTTATAAAATTTTGTTCGTTAATGGTTGAATTAGTGATATGTGAAGGTGAAATTAAAATATATGGTAACGAATGATGTTAATATTTAAAATATTTAAATGTGAGCAAAGTTAGAAGTTCGGGTTAAATTTAAAGAAATTCGTAGAATTCAGGTTCAGGGATCATCGCTCAAGCGGTGGGGGTCTGCTCGAGCGAGCTATCGGGATAAGTTTAGAAAGTTCTCGTGCTTTGGAGAATGTTTGGGGAATATATTATTTATACACATATCCAGGCCACGTGAGAACAAAAATTTCATTTCTCTTCTCTCCCTTCTCTCTTTCTTCACGAGAGAAATTCTCCCAACCATTAAACCCTAACCCTCCACCATGGAAATTAAAGCTTTAGAGCTAGATTGGGAACAACCAAGGGTAGAAATTAAGCTTTGGAGCAAGGAGGTGGGAGATGGAGCACCAAGAAGTCAAGAGCTTTCTCAATCTAAACCCTAGGAGGGAGAAATTGGAGGAATCTCAATCTTTTGAGCAAATCCGAGGTAGGATTTAGATCCTCTCAAATGTTTGATATGATTTGGGTTGCTATTTTACTAGCATGAGTAAAAATCTAGTTGATTTCAAGTGAAATGTGAAAAACTTCATGGGTGTGTTTAAGTTGAGTTGGGTTTTATTAAATGGGGGTTTTTTTAGAAGTGATTAACCATGGTATTTGTAGATTTGTGGTATAAAAAGGGGTTTATGAAACTTCTAATTCGATGATTTGGGTTTGAAACTGGAAACTTGAAGTATAATTGTGAAGAGAAAGTATATTGAGGCTTGAAGCTCAAAACAGGGGCAAAACTGGGGTTTTCTCGGCCGACAGCGTCCTCGAGCGGTGCCCTGTCCGCTCGAGTGCTCAACTGGCAGAGAGTTAGGCGCTTGAGCGCGCGACGTCTGCTGGAGCAGACTGGCTATGCAGGGCCAACTTGTTTTGATCATATCACCCTCATCCGAACTCCGAATGGGGTCATTTTTGTACTCAAATCGAAACCCCGGAAGTCTACTTTCCAACAAGACTATTCTCACAAGAAAATTATTTTTGTAGAAAAATTTATGATTAAAATAGTGAGGGTATGTCAAATTTTCTTAACCATTTTTCACCCGATTTTGGCCAAATGCTTTGAAAAAGTATATTTTCATCAATGTTGAACCTTTTCATCAAACTTCTTATCCCTTGGGCTATGAATATACCTACATTACTACACCTGGGTTGGGATGTAAGTATCGTACCATTTGGTTGTGTTTGCGATAAAGATGGGTTTTCGACATGTAACTAAGGTTTTAAAAACAAGTATGGATATAGATAATTGTGAGCTATGTCGTGACACGGTTAACATTAAGATTTTGAGCTTTAGAAAGAAAACATGGATTTTAACTTGTATATACATGTATATGCATATGATGGGTGCATTCTATTTTCTTCACACTTCATGATTTCAACGGAATTCAATTTTATGTTATTGGTGCATTATGAGATTAATAAAAGAAATATGATTCATGAAAGGTTGTGTCTTGGAACTTATGATGCAATCGATTTGAAAAGAGAGATTGAATACTAAAATCGAATGTGACTTGACAATGAAATGGGAAAGTTGAAATTGGAATTGAAATGATAATGTGTAAAAATGATTGGGAGAGGAACCAGTTGTGGGTTGGACTCTCGGATCTTTGTGAAAAATGAATAAACAATGAACCGTATGGATTGATGTGAATTAAGTTGGCCTGGCGGGTCCACGGTGAAAGATCGAAAACTTACGCAAGATGGGGACCACATGCCCACGGGTTAGCCTCCGAAATGTGGTGTTGTATCGTGATAAGTTATAGAGCTATCTATTACCGAATGGCTTCGCGTAGCCTATTGGGATTTAATAGGGAAGAATTTCTATAAGCTGCACCCGATACCGATTCATTAATTGTGATACGGTTTTGTAATAAACCGGGTAACGAAAATGTGACAATATTTGTAAAAAATCTGATAATGAAATGACGATATGGATAATACAAAAGGATAAATGGGAACAAATTGGTGTGTGTGGGTGCATGCGTGTGAAAGAATAATAAATTGGTAAAAATTTGTATTTTTCTTCGGTTGCACCCATCACACCTCACAAATCATGCATCACCTATGAGTTAATCTATATCCTACGAGCTTCGGCTCACATATGTTTACCAAAACATTTCAGGTTCTGAAGACCAGGAACGAAACCAGGGCAAGGGATGCTTTGGGAAAGACTAGAAGGAAGATTTTGTGTTTGTTTATATTTTTTCATTATAATTGTATACAAACTGGAATTGAGGATTGTAATTAAAGATATTATGATTATAAATGAATTTTTAAAATTTCAAGCCTTTGTTGTAAATTTGATATGTATGAGAATATAGTTATTTAAAGAAAATCTTATATAATCGAAACTCAAAGTCTATGATAAATGAAAGTCGTAGATGATGATACTTAGGAGAAACGATTTGGGGTTGGTTCACAAGTCCCCGGGTTCGGGGCGTGACAGAATGGTATCAGAGCTCTAGGTTTGAATACCTAGGAGCCGTGGGAAGTAACGATGACCTTAGTATGTGACCTATTTGACGAGGTTAGGCACCACTACACGGCATGAGTTGTGTGCTTGCATGGGTTTGCGATTGAATTGTGTTGAGCATGTTATGTGTTTATATGAGCATGGAGGGTTGAGTCTTAGGGTCAGGTGGCATGCCATATGGCATCTGATCAACTACTTTGGGGTTCGAAATAGAAAACCGTTTGGCCGACGTTCTTTCTATGAGAAATCTGAACTAGTTGCTCGGATTGTCGCGTTGCTCTGGGGCTTTCCCTCGGTATGTGAAAATGTGTTAATGTGATGTGACTAGGTGCTATGTAGTGTGTAGCTTGACTTTAGGAGGTTAGATTGCGCTTGCCTAGTTGGGTGTCGTGATATCTTTGTTGTAGGGATTTTGCCCGTGGGCCTAGGATGAGTTGCAATCTGGACGGTGGTATGAGTGGTGGAATTACGACCCAGTGGTTAGTGATGGTGGTGGGTGTAAGATCGAGAGATGAGCAATGACTGTTCGGAGTATGATGTATCCATGTGAGTCTGGTAACCGTAATTAGTGTTCGTTATGTGTCAAGCTATCAGTGGTTTGACGAACAAGTATGGTAGATTATTTGAAACCCAATGGAGGTTGTTGGTTATAGATGAATATGAGGTGTGGTTTTAGGCGCATTAAGGATTATGTATGTCATGAACCGAGCTATGTCTTGAGCTGTGCTGTGTCATGAGTCGTGTACCCTGAGATTGGATTTGGACGGGAACATAGTGGACGAGAGCGTAATAACCTTCGGCCTAAAGTGTGTTAGAAAGTTTGTGCTTAAACACGTGGTTGGGAATGTCCCTTACCCTGAGGGGTGTTGTTGATAACCACTGTGGTATTTTTTGATTTTGAAGGTCAGATTGATGACCCTTGTATTTTCTTAATGACATGATGCTGAGTTATGTTTCTTGATAACATTTAAAAGCGTATGTGGAAAGAGTATATGGAATAAAGATGGTATTGATGGGTTAGTTGTTGAGTGATGTGCGTGTACGTAAGAGGAGATGTATATCGATGGTAGTTGTGATGTGGTGAACGAAGATTCGAGGTCGTTTGGAAAGTTTCATGGAAAAGAGTTTTGTGACTTGGGCCGTCATTTTCAAGAATAGGAGATTATGTGGAATGTATGGTGTATAGTAAAAATGTGAATGTGAGTGTATAAAGCTTATGGGACAGGTGATAGATGTTGTTGGTGTGGCTGGTTTGGTCGTTTTAAGACGACATATTGATAGGAAGAGATCCCTTAAAAGGACGATGGAAGTGGTCTATACCCGGCTTAAAGTCTAGGTGCGGTGGTGTTGTGTTACCCTTACGGGACATGCGATAGGGTGGTGTCTTGGGTTTAAAGTTGGTGAGCGAGGATCGTTTGTTCGTGTGATGTATAGTTGCTTTCGTGATTGGGCAACTGTGTCGGTGGTCCGCGTATGGTGACAAAAGAGATAAGTGTTTCTAGTTAAACGTTTTATAATTTTTAATGGATGTACCGGAGTTGCGAGCTTAAAACTGTAGCTTAGTTTTGCCTACTTGTTTACTTGTTAGTATGACGTGACCCGTAAATAGATGTGCTAAAGTGATGCGAATATATGTGGTGTTATCCTTGGTGGTTAACCGGTGAGAGTCTTGTGGACACGTGTGAAGCCTCGTTGAGATGTGAAGGAGTAGGCGGTAGTTAATGTGCTTGGGTCGAGATCTAAGCGTGAAGAGCGCAACGAAAGATATGCTCATCGTGAAGGGTGGCCGACAACGTTTGTATGATGATGTCCGATGTCTTTACAAGACTATCTTTACAAGACTAGTGATTAACATTCTTTCAAACCGAGTGTGTAATGGTGGTCCTAAGAGGCAATGACGTGGAGCAAGAGCCTAGAGTCGACTCATTGTCTTCCTAGTGGGAGAAATGTTTTGTGGGTGGTTGAATAGTGTGACTATCCTTCCTTAGTGAGAATTAAATGTTGGGACATATGAGTGTGGGCCCGTTTGCCCGTGGTTCCTTGGAGAACCCATTTGCTTTTATCCCGTAAACCCGAGCGTCTGGGTGATGTCTCTGAAGATGTAGTTTGGTTTGTATGGAATGTCGATAGCTTTAGTTCTTATTGAGTGAGATTCCTAAGGAAGTTTAGCGATTGGGTTATTTACGTGATGAGATGCTCGAATATCAGTTCTGTGAGATTCTTATGAGAATGCAGAACCATGGTTTAGTTATTACCCTCATAATTAGGAGACCGTGTTTGGAAACGTGTTGGAGATATGAGGTTTAAAAAGAACGTAGAAGGGTTCGATGGTGTGGTTGGCCTAGTTCTAAGATGGAGTATTTTGAGCATGATATGTCTGGATATTATTTATGTTCGACCATAGATTTAGAGGTGGGTATGCTATTTGCTGCCACATGGGAACGAAATGTGTAATGATAAGTTTCAGTAGTATACCGTGTGGTTTGGGTGGCCTAAGGCAATAGGCGAGAAATTGTGCATTAAGATGTCGATAATGGATGTGTGCCTGGGAAGTGGAAGTGCTAGAAGCGTTTGCATGATAGTGGAAGTTATTAGTAACTTTGAATAAAGGAACTCGGGAGTAAATTTCCTTTGTTTGGGTGCTGTAAGCCTTCCCTGTAAGCTGCTGGAACAGTGGGTTAAAGGCTGTGATGTGGCTGCGATTTGTCTAGTGAAAGTTAGGTTAGTAAAGTGTAACCTTGTGAAGTGAGGTTTTAGCGTGATAGAAATATTAGCATTGTGTCTCAAAGTATGAAGGGTGATGAATTTGTAGTTCTATGGGACGTGTGGTACGAGGTATGAGGATTTACGATATTTCTACGTGTGCAAATGAGGTCTGAGAGTTAAGAGCTTAAGTGCAGTTGATGACCTGGGTATCATGATTGGGGTTAACAGTAGTTGTGTGGTTATGGGCTATGTGACCTCAAGAAGAGATTTACATGATTTTGTGAAGACCAAGTGTTGGTAGGTATCCAGAGTGTGTTGAGGTTGGGTCATGGTTTCTAATTGTTTAGGGAAGATAGAACTCTCAATGGATTGGTGTTTGTGTTGTAATCCTTAAATGTGTATCTAAGGCATGAGTACTGCCGAATTGGGTGATTGGAAGACTGAGTTCCTTGTGGGCTTTCTGGATGGAGTCTGTTTGCTCTTTTAGGTGGATATAAGTATGTAGAGTTGCATTCTCTCTAAGATTGAGTTGGTAGACCAGGAGTGTTTGTCTTGTGGATAAGGAAATTAGTGTTGAGACGTAGAGTTCTATCTACAATGATCCACTGTAAATAAACCGTTATATGCTGCTTATTCTGGGTTATATGGGTACGGTTGTGCCTCTTGCTCCCAACAGAGTGGGAAGTTTGTTGGAACCTTGCGGCTAGGATATTCACGTGTTGTGTTTTTTGGATTTCTTATAGGTCTGAATTTGTGTTCAATATGGGACTTTGGATTACTATAAATTTTTAAAGTGCAAAGAGTGGTTCGACCGTTAAAAAGGAAAGATGCGAATGCATATGATAGTGACAATGAGTGGGGGCAATGCATGTACGGAAGGTTACAAATGGTCTAATCTGAGGCGTGGTAAACTTAAAAGACCGACGGGTGTGTGTATGGATGTGATTCAGTTTGTATGGGACTTTTAACTCATGTGGAGCGCTCAATCCTACTGGCTCACGAAGTTCAGGTGGAAGTGTTGATTTCATTTCGATGGTTGAAGGACTGAAGTGATGCAGTACAAGTCGTGATACAGTTTTAAGTTTGTGGTAGTTAGTTGGCCGTAGGGCATGGGCGATTTGGGGTAACACATGAAACCCTTGTAAACAATGTCTGAATTTGGCAATATGTGTTTGAGTTAGAGGAACAGTCCACGATATACATTAGAATCTAACAGTGTGCTAGATCATAATACGACGAAGATGGGAGGATCTTTATCGTGGTAAAACTTATGACGCATAATGCTATGGTTGAGAATGTTTAGTCTTTGGGAACGTGTATGAGACGTGAACGTGTATGAGACGTGAAATAGTGGTCATAGAGGGGATAGTTGATGATCGATGAAGGAGTGGTTGACTCTATTTCTAGTGTTGATTACGGGTAAGAATTGATGCCGTGTTGAACGAAGAACTGTTTTGGATAGATCAGGCCTGGTATGAGTACAACTTTGCGATCGGTCCGATGACATATGGGTGATTTTAACATTTGTGAAATATTGGTGTTCGAAAGTTCAGCCTGATGTTAACGTACCACCTTTGGGGGATAAAGGTATGTTAGCATTCTAATTACGACCCGGTGTAACGATCTGTTATTTTAGACATAGCTGTTTATGATGGAATTAAGACAGATGCTATGTAGATCACACGAATAAAGAATTATAGGGACAGTCATTAAGATTAACAGAAAGTTTGGTATGACGTGAGACAAATTTCGGGAACGAAATTCTCAAAAGGAAAAAAAGTTGTAAGGACTTGATACATGTTTATTTGGTTCCTTCATATTTTCAGTAAGAGAAGAGACGGAACTAAATTTGGACGAGGGTGTTATAAAATTTTATTCGTAAACAGTTAAAAATGAATAATGCGTGAAAGTGAAATTGAGGTACCTGGTGATAAATTATATTGATATGGGTGTGTTAATGGAAAGACTCAAGTATTAAAATGTGAGAAAAAGTTAGAAGTTTGGGATGAGTTTTTTTTTTTTGGAAAAATTCGTGGAATTCAGATTCAGGGATCACCGCTCGAGCGGTGGGGGTCCGCTCGAGCGGGCTATCGGGAAATGATTTGAACAATCTCGAAGATTAGAGAATATTTGGGGATTTTATATATATATATATGACCCACGTGACTTCACCAGTCCATCATACGTCTCTCTCTCTCATCCCTTCTCTTTCTCTGTTCTCTTTTTCTCTTCTCCATGGGTGAGAACACCACATGAAAAATCTTAACCCTCCATTAAGAAAATTGAAGGGTTGAAGCAAGATTGAGAGCCACTGAAGATGGAAATCAAGCTTTGGAGCAAGGAGGTGGAAGATGGAGCATCAAGAAAGCAAGATCTATCAACATCCAAATCCTATGAGGGAGAAATTGGAGTAATATCAAGTTTTTGAGCAAATTCAAGGTAGGATTTAGATTTTCTCATATGTGTGTTAAGATTTGGGTTGATATTTTGTTTATATGCATAAAAATAGAGTTGATTTCATGTTTGATGGATAGATTGTTAGATTTGTGGGTGTATTGCATTGGGTTTGATAGAAATGGGGGTTTTTGAGAAATGATAAACCATGAGTTTGAGAAATTTTTGCATAGAAAGGCTTTATGAGACTTGAATCCAATGTTTTTTGTGGTGCAAAGTGAGATTTGGGACATGTTTGATGAAGGATTAAGGGTTTTGAAGTTAGAAACTCAAAACAAGGGCAATTTTGGGCTTTTCTCGGGCAACAGCGCGTTCGAGCGGAGCCCTGTCCGCTTGAGCACTCAAGTAGCAGAGTTGGGCGCTCGAGCGGACTGACTGCACAGAGCCAACTTATTTTTATCATATCTCCCTTATCCAGACTCTAAATAGGGTCATTGTTGTACTCAAATCGAAGCCCCAGAAGTCCTCTTTCCAGCAAGACTATTCTCACAAGAATATTCTTTTTTTAGAAAAAGTTATAATTAAAATAGTGAAGGTATGTCAAATTTTCTTAACGATTTTTCACCTGATTTTGGCCAAATGCTTTGAAAAAATATATTTTCATTATTGTTGAACCTTTTCATCGAATTTCCTATCCCTTGGGCTATGAGTATACCTACTCTACTGCACTTGGGTTGGGATGTAAGTATCGTGCCGTTTGGTTGTGTTTGCGATAAAGACAAGTTTTCGATATATTCCAATGTTTTAAGAACGAGTATGATTATGGGTAATTATGGGCTATGTCATGATATGGTTATCATTAAGATTTTGAAGCTTTAGAAAGAAAATATGGATTTTAACTTCTATATACATGTATATGCATATGATTGGTGCATTCTGTTTGTTTCAAATGACATGGTCATGTGTGAGTTAATTACGCGTTGGCATTTATGAAGTTGATAAATGGAATGTGATTTATGAGAAATTCTGTGTTGAAATTTATGATGGCATTTGAATTGAAATAAAGGATGGATTGTTAAAATAAGACTTGATTGGAAATAAAATGGGAAGTTGAAATGTAAAAATTGAAAAGAGGTACTATGAGAACATATTTGGGGAGAGGAACTAGTTGTGAGTTGGACTCCCGAATTTTTGTGAAAAATGAATAAATAATAAACCGTATAAATTAATGTGGATTAAGTTGACCTAGCGGGTCCGCGGTAAAAGATCAAAAACTTGCGCAAGATGGGAACCACATGCCCATAGATTAGCCTCCGAAATGTGGTGTTGTATCGTGGTGAATTATAGAGCAATCTATTACCCAATAGTTTCGCGTAGCCTATTGGAATAATAGGGAGGAGTTTCTATAAACTGCACCCGATATCGGTTCATTAACTGTGATAAATTAATTGTGATACGATTTTTGGAATAAACTGGATAATGAAAGTGAGACACCATTTTTTGTGAAAAATTGGATAATGGAATGATAATATGGATAATATGGAAGGACAAATGGAAACAAATCGGCGTGTGTGGGTGTGTACGTGTAAAGAAATAATGAATTGGTGAAAATTTACATTTTACTTCGGTTGCACCCATTACACCTCACAAATCATGCATTACATCTGAATTAATCTATATCCTACGAGTTTCAGCTCACGTATGTTTACCAAAACATTTCAGGTCTGGAGGACCGGGGGCGATACCAGGACAAGAAATGCATTTTGAGAAAAGACTTGAAGAAAGTTTTAGTGTTCCTTTAGTGTTCTACATCATGTTTGTACATACGCAGAAATGGACTACTGTAATAATATTGTTGTTGTAATGGACACTTGAAAACCCAAAACATGTGATTGTAATTTTATGCGCATGAGGATATAGTTATTTGTTAAAAACCTTTATTTTTTTCAAATACATTTTGAGTTCAACTCACTAATGAAACAAATGTCTAAATGGGTAATTTCTTATATGACTCGGTTTGGGACTAGTTCACAGGTCCCCGGGGGTTCGGGGCTTCACATAATCACCCGCAAAAAGCATGAAGAAAAGTCTCGATTTTAGATCACGCCCACATACATCACGCGTGGAAAACGTGATTATAACCTTATAATTACACTTTTAAAGCGTGATATTTCAACTGTTTTGTAGTAGTGTTTGTAAGGAGTGTTAGTGAATCTTTGATTCTCTCACATTTATTGTAAAAGATGGTAAGTCACCCTTAATCCTCTAAGAGAGTGAGTGAACTTCTTAAAGAAGAGCTCAAGAGAGTTTCGAAAAAACAGGGAATTACTTTGTAGAAACTTCTTGAGGTTGTTAAGACTTTTGAATGCTCCTATGAAGCATTCGATCATAGTACAAATTCTTAAGGAGAGTCTTGGGGAGTGGATGTGAGCTTGAAAGAAGCCGAACCACTATAACTCTTGGCGTTTGGTTCATACTTTCTTTTCTTAACCATTTTAATTTCATTATTTCTTTATTATCTATCATATTTGCTTGAGAAATATGGAAAGGGTTTTTTAAATTGTTATTATTGTTTTAAAACTCAATTCACCACCTTCTTCAGTTGCCTGAACTAATATTACTGAACTAAAATACTAGAAATACAAGACACCAACCCAACAAATGGGGCAGGGCACGGATATGTTTTTCCTATCCCCGCCCCGTTTATTATCGGACGGAGGGGGGGGGGAGGGGGAAATTAGAAAAGTGGCGGGAGTGGGGCTACATATAACGGAAAATATTTTTGAATTTTAAAAGTGGTTAATACAAATAAAAATGACATGATAGAATATTATAATAACAATATTGATTAATGATTATAAATAAAAATATGGAAAAAAAAAGAAGAAGAAATGGAAGTAAAAAAAGCGAAAACTAAGCATAATATTATTGTATTTTGGATTTATTAATATTGTTAATAAATAAACTTTATATATATGTTTATATATAAAATTTATTTAATTAATCTAATTAGAGGTGGGGCGGGGCAAAATGAGACGGAGAAAATAAATACCCTCTTACCTATTTTTTATCAACGGTGGAAAAGAACAGGTACAAATCAAAATGAGGGATGTGAGGGTGGAGCGAGACGGGAGAAATTATCATTTTTAATTAATAAAATATAATTGCAGAAATGAAAAATGTCAAACAAACCCAAGGCCCTTCAGTAAATACAAAGAAATAATTAATAATGTATAATGGCAGTTGATAATCTCGACTTGTAATTTCTATATACGCATAAGATTTATTTAATGTAGAGATAACAATAGGGTTAGTCTTCTCACCAGTCCACTTATGGATTGCAGAGGTCCAACTGAAATCTTTTCATGCTTAAAATAAATATATTTTTATGATCTAAATTATTTATTTTATTGTTCTTAGTTTATATATTATTACTGTAAAAAATCAAATTAATCGGATATCGTTAACTATAAAAACAAATCACATTTGTGTTAATAAAATAAATAATAAAATAGACATCACAACTTATTTTATTAACGTAAAAGTGATTTGTTAAGGCTGTTAACAATATCTAATCAATTTGATTTTTCACAGCAATAATATATAAACTAAGAATAATAAAATAAACGGCTCAGATCATCAAAATGTATTTATTTTAGGTGCAAAAATGCTTCAATTGGACCTCTCTAGTCCGTAAGTGAACTGGAGAGAAGCCTTACCCATAACAATATTATGGCCTCGTTTGGCATCGTCTTAAACCAAATAAATAAAAAGTTCATTTAATGAATTATGTGGGAGATTTTAAACCAAAAGTTAATGAGTTAAAAAACTTGGCTTAAAGTGATTTTAAGCCAATAGACAAAAAAAAATTGTTTAAGGTTGTTATAATTTTTAAAATTTATTTTTACATAATTTTATATTTAATATAAATCTTATTTGATAGATTTTAATGAGTAAATTTTAAAAATATAATTTTTATAAACAACAAATGTGTGTAATAAAAGTTATGATATTTTTAAAAAATATATAAAAAAATTTATATAAAATATCAAAAAGGTTAAAAGACTAAAAACTTTTATATTTTTAAACAAATTTTTTTAGCTATTTTAACTTTAAATAAAAATATAAAAATTCAACTTAAAATCGATTGCGAAACGAAACCTATGTATAATATATATAGCATCGTTCTACCTATATAGTGGACCCTATATTTATATAAAAAAAAATGATTGCGAAACGAAACCTATGTGTAATATACATAGCATCGTTCTTCCTATATAGTGGACCCTATATTTATAAAAAAAAATGATAAACTATGCTTACATCCCCTGTATTTAAAGCTAATAACACTGACACTCCTTCTATTCTCTAAAATATCATTGTCCTCCTCTATATTTTTATTTTTGTAACACTTAGGCTTCAAAACTAACTTCCGTTAACAGAAACACTGTTTCAACAGTGTTTTTTATTTTTTTTGTTTTTTTTGTTTAATTACAAAATCTTGTTTAAAAATTTTTAATTAAAAAATAAAAAATTTCTAAATACAAAATAAGTAACATAAAATTTAATTTATTAATT
>JAULJZ010065107.1:0-13338 GCA_032270985.1 Heliamphora pulchella | reverse complement strand
GGTTAGATCTTCATTTTCATCACTTATGGAGTCTTTATCAGATTCATCATCAAGAATGAAAGATTTGAAAGCTATTCCTTTCTTCTTTTTGCTATCATCTTCATCATCCACTTGATATTCATCTCATGAGTCATGAGTGAACCAAGAACTCCTCCAAGCTAAAAGTTGTGAGATCCTTTGCTTTTTGAATGGCAGTGACTTTAGCTTTCCAACTCTTAGGCATGCATCTTAGGATCTTTCTCACCATCTCTACATTAGAGTAAACCTTACCAAGAGATTTTAGTCCATTAATGATATCATTGAATCTAGTGAACATTTTAGAAATGATTTTGTCATGCTTCATCTTAAACAATTTATAACTATGAACAAGCATGCTTATTTTAGATTTCTTGACTTGTTTATTTTAGATTTTTTGTATATATCTTATATCAATCTCTGTCCATTCACTCTTTGGTTTAGGGATAGTTGCCCCTTTAATAGTCTTGGTAGGTCTTTTGGATCAATTTATAATAATCCTCCAAAGGTCGTAGTTTATTGCTCGAATCTAGATTCTCATTCTAGCCTTCTAATAATTGTAATTTGTTCCATTGAATAAATGGGGTTTGTTGGTGGACTGACCTTTAGACTAAGTAAGTCCAATACTGGTGGTTGCCAAAAAAACACTTAGACGGTTAAGTTAAAACAAGAACCCAAGCTCTGATACCAATTGTTAGTTTAGGCAACCCAAGTGGGGGCTGAATTAGGTTTTAAAACAATAATAACAATTTTAAAAACCTTTTCTAAAACCCTTTAATTTCACAAACAAATATGGTAAGTAAAAAAGCAATAAGGAAATTAAAGCGGTTAGGGAGAGAGAAATTGAACTAGACATTAAGATTTATAGTTGTTTGGCTTCTTCCAAGCCTATATCCAATCCTTAAGACTCCCGTTGAGAATATCCATTAGGATTGAATGCTTCGTAGGCGCATTCAAAAGCCTTTTACAACTTTAAGAAGATTCTACAAAATAATCTTCTATTTTTTCTAATCTCTCTTGAGCTCTTATTTAAAGAGAATCACTCACTCTTTTAAAAGATCAAAGATTACTCACCCTCTAATACAATAAATGAGGAAATCAAAGATTCACTAACTTACTAACTCACTCTCTTTATAAATGATTGGAAATAAATGAACAAGAAAGAGTGAGAATCGGCTGGAGGAGTAAATGAGTAATAAATACTTTCTTAAATATTTTGAGCTTTTGATTCAAGCAATAGAACAGTGTCCAAGGATTTGAGACTCTGAAAATTAGCTTCTTATATAGCCATCTAAAGTAAATGGCCATTGGTGGGTTGGTGGAGGCGATTAATGCTCTAAAATTCAACTGTTGGAACCAGCGCAAGATTTAAAATTTATCGTAGGTGTCGACTCAATATCATTTTGTGTCGACACAAAATATCTAGGGCTTAGTTCTTTAAGTAGTTCTGTCGACTCAGTTCTTTGTTGGTGTCAACCTAATTTCTACATTTACCTTACCTACACAGTGGTGTCAACTTATGAATCATTTGGTGTTGACCTCATGCATTTCTTCAATATTCTCAGGTGAGACTTTGGTACCAACTCATATCTTCTTGGTGTCGACCCAATTTATCAGAACCGTTACTGGAACTTTGGTGTTGCGGATGCTTTGAGGGAGTACGTGGAGGATGCACCAGATATATATTATTTTTAGAAAATATTCTTTTTCCTTTTAAAATAAAAGTCCAAGATATCTAGACATCATTTTTTAAAAATAGAGTCGCCACCTGATTTTTGAGAAAAATAAAAAAAAGAACAAAAGAAGGTTGCGAGTTTCTTAAAAGCATAACTAGAGAAAAAGAGCATTCAGGGGCTAAAGTAAGAGAAGAAAATGTGTTAGGCACCCTTCTCGTCCAACCGTGAGGTTGGCCTCTATTTTGTCATTATTGGATCTTATTATAAACTTTTCTAAAGGTAACATATACAGAATAGGAGGTTGAAGAGAGTTCAAACAAAGCAAACAACAAAGCAAAACCTAACTACAATTCTCAGGATCATGCGATTTAGTTATTATTTCTAGATATCCTACATCTATAGTTTGAGCAAAGTAAAGCGAGAAGTAAGCAAGTGAGCAGTAAAATAAACAAATAAAGACCTAATGGACATACAACAAAGTTTCAATTTCCAAGAAGCTATAAATAGGCTATATAGAACAAAACAGAAAAGATTAAAACACTGTATTTAGGCTACTGGACGTAAAAACTCATGGTCAAAGTAACAAATGTTGCGGCCGTGACAAATATAGTCACAAATTAGGCGGCCATGACTTAAATAGGGTTTCCACGAGGAACATAATAAAAATATCTCATGGCCTTAACAAATAAATGTCGCAGCTATGGTTTTTAGGAGGTACAAAAGGGGGATAGGCATTGGACAAGGCTTGAAACATGCTTAAATGGATAGGATATGCAAGACAGAGACCATAACCTATTGGTCTTAGGCTAGATCTACCATCCTTCATCCTTTATGCATGCAATAACTCTAAATAGAATATACAGGATGTCAAAAATAAATACCAAAGAACTTAAAACACATTTACATGTTACTGATCTCTCAAAAACTACACGACCGTAACAAAGGGGATGGCGGTCGTGACAAATATCAAGATAAAGACGGCGGCCATAACATTAATATAACCTCAAAATATGTAGATATGGAAGTACATAGGATGGAAACCATGACCCATTAGATCTAGACCAGATCTACCATCCATTACCCAACAAAAATATAGATAAAAGTACAAAAAGAAAAAATACTAAACAGAATAATAGGAGGATGTACAAACTTGAAATAAACATATAACAGAGAGGGCTGAAATGGGTTTTAGCACTTTTGACCCTAAAACAATGTCATGGTCATAACAACAAAATGCTACGGCCGTTCATATAAAAAAGCATAAATGTGGCAGCTCTTATGAAAAGGACACAGTCGTCACTGTGGGTTTAACAGAACATGTGGCCGTGATATAGGATAGTTATGGCCGTTATATTCCAGATTGTCAGTAAGTTTCTGATGTGTGCAGTGTGCTTATCAGCATTGAAACAGGATATAAATAAATGTAAATACACGAAATAGAAGGCTATGAAGATATTGCTAATGATGAAAACTTGAAAGAAATAACTATTTGCATTGAAATGAATGGTAAACAAGCAACAAAACAATAGAAACCTTATTCACGACACCCTCAGGGAAAAAAATGAGGGTTTAAAAAGAGCCGTGGGATTCTAAGGTTACCTCGTGTAAATATCCAACTTGAATACCCTCTCGGTGGTGAGAATGCGATACCTCAAAGCCAATATACGTGCTCCAAGAACTCCTCCTAGGTAAGCAAGAACAAAAACGAGGCTCGAAATGTGAGACCCTGCACCGCTTTGTTTTTTATATATATAAATGTTGACGTGTTTTTCCTTCATGTTATGTATATCACTGATGCATAGTTCATGTTTTGGCATTGTAGAACAGCATATAGATGTGTTTTATGCTTTCTTGGACCTTGTTTAGGCTTGTTTGGTTGGCCTTAGAATGCAAAATTGAGACAAAAAACCAGTAGGCTAAACCCTGGAGTTCGGTCGACTGGACGGCTATGTTCGATCGACTGAACTATTTTTCTTGAGTTCGATCGACTGAACCAGGGAGTTCGATCAAGTGAACTATGGTGGTTCACATTTTTCAAGGAGTTTCAGTCGACTAAAGTGGCTCTTCAGTCGACTGAATTGCCTTTTTATCGAGCCTATATGTATTCTAGGGGCTGAAATGTTTGGAAAAGCTTTCTTTTTCTCATTCTCTCTGTCTTCTCTCTACATATTTGACCCGTTCGAGCCTAGTTTTCGACGATCAGCTTGTAGATCCTTGCTATCTACGCTGTTAGCTTCGTGCTCATTCAGTCAGATTCTCGTTCGGACGAGGTCTGATTTTTGAGGCATCGAGTTTTGACCCAACGAGGTGGGATTCTAGACCTACTGCTATTATGAGGGTGTTATATGTATTTATATATGTTTTCACTGGGTAGAAAATGTATCAAATGTCATATTTTCTGTTTAAGCCTTATTTTTCTAATAGAAAGCATGTCCTTCGCTTTTCTTGGCTTATAGTACTGTATGACATGTGGTAGTGTGGTTTTCAAAGGGTTTTCTTGAAAACGGTGGAAAATGTTGGTTTTTTGCAGAAGTCTCAACATTTTATGTTTTGGAGGTTTGGAGCTCGCCTTCGGTGTTGAGTCTTAAGTTTTGAAATGTTTTGTTGATCTCCATGTTAATGGATGGATCTGTATATACATGTATAATGTACATTTGTGAAATGTTTTTCGTAGTTGAGCTACGGTTCGATTTTTAAAAGATTATTTAGATGTACCGGGATGATGGATATTTGGCACGAGTTGCCCTCGGTGTAAGTCCGAAAACATGCGCAGCATAGGTTCTCTGTACCTTCGGGTTAGTCCCCGTAAATTGAGTTGGATGCTCTATGCCCTCGGGTTGTCGCCCGTAAATTGAGTGGTTACGTTATGGTGCTCCATATAAAACTTGTGTGTATCTAACCGGTCCCATGATGTATGGGGATTAGATACTGGACAGGGGTCTATCGTTGTTACCTCTGTCGTGTGATGGAGTCGGTACATAGGATCATATTCTTCTTTTTCCATGATGAAACTTTCGGTGAGGGAACAATGCTTTGATTACTGTTTTTCCTAAACTGTGGTGGTTTATTTGCACTATTTGCAACACATAGTTTGAAGGATGAAAACATGGGTTTTATGTTAATGAAAATCGTTTTGGGAGATTGGTGTAGTTTGACGGGAAAACTTGTGGGTTTTGAATGGAAAACCTTTTGGGTTAGTGGTTGAGTTAGCTCCCACTCTATATGATTGCATAGTTCCTGCTTTACAGTTTTATTGTCTGTTTCTATTGAGTTTTGGCTCGCGGGTGGAATTTTTTGTATAAAACCTTTTTCAGGTGATGATGCGGAAGATGATCTTGTGTAGATCTAGTGATGCCCGTGCTGACGGATGATGGAAGGCTGCAGTAGTTTTTCTTTTTGGTATGCCTGTTCTTGAAGGCAAGTTTTGTACGCCATAAGGCGATATACTGTATGCATGTTGGAACTATATGTCTTTTATTTACGAGAGATATCTTTTGTTGGGTTTTCCATTGGTTTCAACAGGCATATTTAAACGTATGAAAACTTATATTTTCATAAAACTGGTGTTTGGTGAATTTTCACGTGACCTTGGGTTTTGGAGCGTGACAACTTAGTATCAGAGTTTTGGGTTCGAATACCTAAGAGCCATGGGAAGAGAGTTTATCACCTGGTGAGGTTGATTGTGTATGCTTGCTTGCATGTGTTTAAAAGTTGGTTTATACCATGTTAATAGCTTTTTGAGCATGATCGTTGTGTATATGTTGGTATGGAGGTTGAATCTTAGGATTGATAAGTCTTGTCTTAGGGCATTTAGAATAACAGATTTGGAAGCCAAGTTATAAACGCATTTGGCCGATGTGATTTCTAGTAGGGAATCTGAATAGGTTATCCAAATGGATGAGTCTGTCTTTCAAGTGGTGATCATTCGGTTTCTTTCAAACCTTAAGGAACTAGGCACCTTAACCCTAGGTTTGTGATTCCTTGTGAGTTTAAGTTCTGGTGTACCAGTCGAATTTCTATCATTCTTCCTTCTTCCTAAATAAAAGAAAAAAAAAAGAACAAAAATCTTCTTAAGATTTTTAGAATTTTTCTAAGATTTTTCACAAATTTTTAGGGCATTCTTAAAATTTTTCTTAATTTTCTAAAATTTTTCTCAAATTTACAAGATTTTCTAAATATTCCTAAAATTTTATAAATATTCCTAAAATTTTCTAAATATTTATAAGATTTTTATAAAATTTTCTAAGATTTTCTAAATAATTCTAAATATTTTTTCAAAATTTTCCAAAATTTTTCCAATTTTTTTTTTCTAAAATTTTCTAAAATTTTTCCAAAATTTTCTCAAAATTTTCTAATACTTTTCCAAAGTTTGTCTAAAATTTTTTAAAATTTTCCCAAAATTTTTCCAAAATTTTCTAAAATTTTCCAAAATTTTCTCAAAATTTTCTAGTATTTTCTAAGATTTTCTCAAAATTTTTAAAAATTTTTACAAATTTTTTTTAAAATTTTCCAAATTTTTTTCAAAATTTCCTAGTATTTTTTAAAATTTTCTAAAATTTTATAGTACTTTCTAAGATTTTCTCAAATTTTTCCAAAATTTTTCTAAAACTTTTCTAGTACTTTCTAAGATTTTCTCAAAATTTTCTAAAATTTTCAAAAAAAATTTCTAAAATTTTCTCAAAATTTTCCAAAAATTTTTCTAAAATTTTTCTAGTATTTTCTAAGATCTTCTCAAAATTTTTTCAAAATTTTCTAATATTCTCTAAGATTTTCCTAAAATTTTTTCAAAATTTTCTAATATTTTTTAAAATTTTCTCAAATTTTCTAAATATTTTTAGAACTTTTTCAAAAATATTTTTCAAAGTTTTCCTCAAATTTCTGAAATTTTTCTCAAAACATTCAAAATTTTCTAATAATTTTTGAAAATTCTTCAAATTTTTTTAAAAATTTACCCCAATTTTCTAAGATTCGTTATAAAATTTCCAAAATTCCAAAAAAAAAAATTAATTTTTTTTAAAAAAAATCAAAAACCGAAAAAACAAAACAAAGCTTACCCCGCCCCCCCCCCCCAGATTTGTGTTTTTTTAAAAATAAACAATAAAGTTTTTTTTGAAAAGATTTTTTGCTAAAATAATCGTCCTTTTTTGTTTAAAAGATCCTAATTGTCTTTACTGTTTTGATCTTTATTGCATAGGTACCTAAGCTAATCTCAAATTTCAATCATCATCCATCAATCAACATCCACATCAAAATCATTCAATGCATCAAAAAAATATAATCATCATCATCAGTCATCATCATCAAATCACATCATATGGGGGAATTCTAAACATGCGTCTATGTTTGATATTTCATACTTTGGTATTGAAACAAGTGGGGATAAGATACTTACCGATGGGCGTCGACGAGCTATATGATGACCAGGCTCCTGCAGAAGAAGGTCGGCAAAAACGGCTTCCTCAGGAGGCTCATAGCGTCTCAAGCCACGAGGAACTGCGCGATGAGGTAATGGATAGTACGTGTGCGGGTCAAAAGGAGCCAGATGACCGTCTCCAGCATTGGGGGCCAAAAAGTCAGCCATCGCGGCCTCTGCAGCAGCATCAACAGCCGCCTGAGCCTCAGCAGCTGCTCGCGCCTCCTCCTCAGCAACCTGCACGGGAGGAACGCTCCGCCTCAAGAACAAAGGCATCCATCGCGGCGGCAGGCTGTGTGGAAGTAACCCCACCAGCAGGAAAGCTGGTGGATGTACCCTCGAGAGTACCAAGGGAAGAGCTCCCAGTAGCAGCGGAACCCCATCATGCCCCGAGGTCATTGTTTCCCTGACCCTGACCCACCATAAAGAGAAAAGGGATCACAAACAGAAGGGTGAACGTCATGTGACAATGTAAGGTTCTCACAAGGAAAAGAAAAGGCTAAGGAAAGTGAGAAAGTAAGGGGAGAGGTTGAGAGAAGACGAGAGAGAGTCTAAGAGCGTGGGAGAGCTAGAGAGAATGGAAGAGTGAAGAACGAACCCCACCCGCGCGCCTTAAGGGCCCTTATGCGCTCCTGGTGTTGGCGGTCGCCAACTCCAAACTAAGCGACCGCCAGGTTTCTCAAAAGCCACACGGCGACCATCATGTTCGAAGGGTTTTTACCCGGTGGCCGCCATGTTAGAAGGGTTTGGGCTTGGCGACCGCCAGGTTGCCAAAAGTCACGACAGGTCAGTTTGTCATTATAGCGTTTTGGGGTCCTTAGGGGCCTGTTTGGGTGTTTTTGTTTCATTATTTATGTTTACTTTACTATGTATGCACATGCTTAGTAAAAAAAAAAGGTAGTAAAAAAAAAAATAATAAAAAAATAATAATAAATAAATAAATAAAATAATAATTAAAAAATATATTTAAAATAATATTAAAAAATATATATACAAAAATTTTCAATGAATAATAAATAATAAACTTTGTTTCCGTAAAATTTTATTCCTGTTTCCTCATCCCGAATTTTAAATCTTAACTCGATCTATTAATTCGTGATTTTTCACTGTGATAAATTTAATTTTAAAGCCATAAATTTGACTTTTAATTATTTTTGATCTCGTATCTCATCCCGAATTTTAGGTCTTAACTCGACCTAATAGTTCGTAATTTTTCACTCTGATAAATTTAATTTTAAGCCATAAATTTGGCTTTTAATTATTTTTGATCTTGTATCTCATTCCGAATTTTAGGTCTTAACTCGACCTATTAATTCGTGGTTTCTCACTCCGATAAATTTAATTTTAAGCCATAAATTTGGCTTTTAAATATTTTTGATCTCGTATCTCATCACGAACTCTAGGTCTTAACTCGACCAATTAATTCGTGATTTTTCACTCCAATAAATTTAATTTTAAGCCATAAATTTGGCTTTTAATTATTTTTTTTCTCGTATCTCATCACGAATTTTTAACTCGACCTATTAATTCGTGATATCTTCTCCGATAAATTTCAAAACCTTAACTTGGCTTTTACCTCATACCTCGCACTGACTCGTCGATCCTCCTCACGATCTTAAATTGACTCGTTGGTTCTCCTCACGACGTTAAACTGATCTTAAACTGACTCGTCGGTCCTCCTCACGACCATAAACTGACTCGTCGGTTCTCTTCACGATCCTAAACTGATCATCCTCACGACCCTAAACTAACTTGTCTGTCCTCTTCATAACCTTAAACTGACTCGTCGGTCCTCCTCACGATCCTGAACTGACTCCTCAGTCCTCCACACGACCCTAAACTGATTCGTCGGTCCTCTTCATAACCTTAAACTGACTCGTCGGTCCTCCTTATGACCTTAAACTGACTCGTCGGTCCTCCTCACTCTTCACGACCCTAAACTGACTCATCGGTCCTCCTCACGACCCTAAACTGACTCGTCGGTCCTCTTCTTGACCTTAAACTGACTCATCGGTCCTCCTTATGACCCTAAACTGACTCGTCGGTCCTCTTTTTGACCTTAAACTGACTCGTCGGTCCTCCTCACGACCCTAAATTGACTCCTCGGTCGTCCTCACGACCTTAAACTGACTATTCGGTCCCCCTCATGACCTTAAACTGACTTGCATTGCACTATACTATACTTGTTATACATCATGATTCTTATCATTGCATCACGCATTTTGCCCCATGAACTACGTTCTAGTTTGATCCCTTGCAAAGAGGTACATAGGCAGCTCGAAAAAAATTCGAGTATGACCAACATTATACGAATGATTGTGTGCTCATAGGCCTAAGATTGACGGCTCGGTCAAATGGTTGTTGTATCTGGGTCTTTGATATAACCTGCTCCACGCGTTGCTATGCAAGTTATATCAAAGAGGGGCAACTGTAAACACCCCAATTTGACCCCGCCTAATGTTAGGCGAATCCGATGATGAAAACTGATGGATTAGTGCCTCAGTTCCATTCTCGGGAAGTGATCCAAGCTCGGTATTTGAATCTCGAACCTTCAAACTAATGAAATTTTGACGAGCCATCGAAACTTGCTGCCCAAGTAAGGCGACCGCCAACTTACATTGTGGCGCCCGCCAAAGAATTTTGTAGAAACCCTCGCCCAAAGTGGCGACCGCCACCTTCTATCATGGCGACCACCAACTCCCATTGTGGCGACCGCTATAGAACTTTGTGGAAACTTTCAAAAACTTGATCACCATCCGAGGATCAACCCATCGAAGCACATTCCCAACTTGAGGATTCCTCCGGCAATCTAGGTACTTTAATTAGATCCCCGACCTTTCTAACTCCACTTTCTATCCCTTTGGAGTGGCCAAGTTATTTTAATCATTTTATTTTCAATTATACTCTTATATTTCTCATAATTGCTTTATTAATGTTTGAATTCAATATTTAGCTTATTTAGCTTATTTATTTTGTTTATTTGTTTATTTGTATTAAATTCATTCAATCATTAATTAGTACTAATATAATTTAAACAATACGACTCAACAATGTCGTTATTATTATAATCCTAAGCACTTACATGAAAATAATTGTAATTGCCAATATTACACCTATTTAATTCTACTCCATATCTTTTCTTTTCTTATTTTTTTATATTAATGTCCTAGCATCATTTTCTTTTCTTTTCTCTTAGTTAGTTTAATTTTTTTCGCTAGCACTTTGTTTCATTACCATTTTCTTTCTTGCAAGCATTAGTTAATATTCTTATATTAGTATTTACTTTCCTTTCTTTTCTTCTAATTAGTTTAATGTCTTTTTCTAGCATTTACCTTTCTATTTCCTTTTTCCTTTCGCTCAATAATAGTATAGTTTTTTTTCTAGTCTTTTATCTTCTTATTAGCTTTAATAAAGTTCCATTTAGTATTTTTTTCTCTTAATGTTAGTATTTATTTTCTTTTAAAACTCTATTTTTATTTCTTTTTCTAGCTTTATAAGCTAACTTCCATCTTTAAGCAACATTATAATTTTCTATTTTAATAAAATTAAAACTCTTTTGTTTATTTCATTTCTTGTATTTTATTTTTTTTTCTTTTATTTTCTTTACAAGTATAAAATGTGAATAAGTTAGATCTTCTTTTATTAATAACTTCTTCAAAACCTTCTTTTGTTAAGACTAACTTTTCTTTTATAATGTTTTTCTTTCTTTTCCATTTTGTTGAAACCCAAAAATCATAAAAATGCATAAAATTGTAAATAATTAGGTTTTCTTATTTTTCAATAGCTTAATAACATTTTCTACCATCAGCATTTTAGTATGTTTTTCTTTATAAACTTTTCTTTTCTTTATTTTTCTTTAAACTTTCAAAATTCTCTTTGTTATAAAACTTTCATTTTATTTTCTTTGTTAATAAGCTTTCTTTTAGTATAGAATTTGCATGCATCTTTTTACATTTAGTTTGTCTTCAATGATTAGTTTAGTTTTTTTTTATTATGCATGTTTTGGTTATTTTCTTTAGAATGCATGTTTAAAATTGTTTAAGTTTATTTTATTAACAATTCATATTTAGGTAATTTTAGCATTTTCGACCATATTTTTATACAAACCATATTAGTTTAGTTTATTTTTGTAAGTATTGCATGCGGGTATGCTCTATGTATCCTTTAGGTAGAAATTGCATGTCACAGGATTTAGGACTTTATTCCTTTATTTGTTCTAATTTTGAGTGTTTTGTATATATTTTATGTATTTTTCATACCTAATTTTGGATGTTCTCCTTTTGCCCCCATTTTCTTTATTTACATGCATTTGAGAAATCATATTAACGAACTAATGGTAATAATTTCGATTAACTAATGGTAATAATCATATTAACTTATGGTTGGGCGAACAGGGTGCCTAACACCTTCACCGATTCGTACCTTAGCTTCCGAATCCTCTTTCTCTGGTTAATGTTTTAAAGATTAGTAGCCGTTTTCATTTTTCTTAATTTTTCTCAAAAACTAAGTGGCGACTCTATTTTCAACAAAAAGGAATTTTTTAAAATTTAATTTTTAAGGTGTTTAAAATATTTTTCAAAACATCTTTTGAATTTCCTTCTTTTTGATCCCTAAATCCCAACGACATAGGTATCCAATTGCAATTGTCAAAGTTCTCTGAGCACGATTCATTTTCTCTCTTTCTTCAAGTAACGGGGATATGTAAGTTTGGAGATAAGGTCACATTGTAGTTGAATTTAAATTTAACTAATTTATTCATTCGTTGTTAAAGCTACTCTAACTTATTAGTCAGAGTTTAGTTTTGAATGCTATGAGTAAAAACAATGGTGGTTATAGTTGGGTTAAAATTTTATGATCTGCAAAAGATTTGGTATTCCTCATAAATTTTATATTTGAAGAGAATATTCTCGACTTGATTAATTTTTCCCAGATTTCTCATTTAGAAGAAATGGTGATAAGTCGTTCTTCTAATTGGAATTCAGGGATAATTGCTCAGTCGATATAACCAGGTATTCGAGACTTAGTCTAATTTTAAAAGTATGAATTCTTCATAGTTTCTTTTCCAATAATTTTCTTATGTTAAATTTTCTATAAAGTTCACATATAAGTACGGTTATTATAAGAACATTATTTAGGGTTCTATGTTTTACAATAGGTTTTGTTTCATGGTCCGAAGGTAAACTAGGTAATTCTTCTAAGAATGTTTATATGGTTTCCCATTTCCTATGGAAGTTCTAAATAACTATTATCTCTTACCAGTATACTAAAAACAACTTTTAAGGTGGAATAAAGACAGATCTTGGTTGACAAAATATACATGAGATTCGAGGAAGATTTTTATGATTAGGTTAGTTCATTAACCTTAAACTTCAAGAAAGATGTAAAGGAATGGATAGTCGATTAGATAATTGTCCTAAAATTACGTCAGTCAAACGTATTTCAGTTCAAACATCCTAATTTACTTCTCTGGTCATAATTTCGATTGTATAGAACGATTCGTTAAATTCGCTCATCATGATGAACTATGTCATTATGAACTTATGAGGATACAAAGATTAAGGTTAAGAACTATCGTCATTTCAAAATAATTCGAAAATGAATAATCCCAAATTTGCATGACTCAAGGAGATTAGAGAATACAATCAATTTCATGAGTAAAGTTCAATGTTATAGATTAGTCAAACAATTATGAGTTTTAGGGTTACATAAGTAAAATAATAAAATAAGATATTATATTCGATTAATTCTAACTTATTTGATATACTAGCCTAATATTCGACTAGTCTTCCTTTAGTTTCTCTTTGATATTCTTACTATGTACAATATTATTGCTACGTTGGTTAAGTCAGATTTGGTGATATCATCTTATTTAAGTTCTCTGAGTATAGTTATAAAATCACCACCCAGTACTAGTCTTCTCTTATAACTTTCTATGAATCTTTTCTCTTAGAGCTAATTCTACTCAAGATTTCGAATGGTGCAGTATTTCTTGTCGTAGTTCATATTTGTCAGCAAACTCTTCCATTTCCATATTGCATTTTCTATATATCACTGTACAAAGTTTATTAATTAGAATCTTAAAAACTTAACTTATAGAGATTTAAACTTATCTGGGAAACTCCTCAGTCGGCATACCATTATCAGGAAATCTGACCTTAGTACAAATAATCAAAAGAATAGCCCCTTATTCAACCATACTATTTTCAAAACTCAAGTTCACAAATTACTTTTCAA
>JAULJZ010065096.1:0-13338 GCA_032270985.1 Heliamphora pulchella | reverse complement strand
TGTTGAGTGGTAGAAGTTGTCACATATGGTGGTAGAAATACCCTTGACCTAGGACCAAAGTGTTAGCACATGGCATCAAAGGGTCACATATAGTGGTAGAAGTTCTCATGTTTAGTGGTTGAAGGGAACACATATGGAGGTAAAAACACAGTTGACCTATGGCCAAAGTGCTAACACATGGCATGCAAGAATCATATCTAGTGGTAAAAGCTGTCATGTCAAGTGGTAGAAGTGGTCACATATGGTGGTAGAAAGACACTTGACTTATGACCTAAGTGTTAGCACATGGCATCTAAGGTTCATATATGGTGTTAGCACATGGCATCCAAGGTTCATGTATGGTGGTATAAATTGTCATTTCAGTGGTAGAAGTGGTCAATACGAGTGGTAGAAACACACTTAACCTAAGACATAAGACTTATCACATGACATGCAAGGGTCATATCTAGTTATAGAAGCAGTCATGTTAGATGGTAGAAGTTGTCACATATGGTGATAGAAATACCCTTGACCTAGGACCAAAGTGTAGCACATGGCATCAAAGGGTCACATATAGTGGTAGAAATTCTCATGTTCAGTGGTAGAAGTGGTCACATATGGAGGTAGAAAGACACTTGACCTATGGCCAAAGTGTTAACACATGGCAAGCAAGGATCATGTCTAGTGGTAGAAGTTGTCATGTCCAGTGGTAGAAGTGGTCATTTATGGTGGTAGAAATACCCTTGACTTAGGACCAAAGTGTTAGCACATGGCATCCAAGGGTCATATATAGTGGTAGAAATTGTCTCGTTGAGTGGTAAAAGTGACCAATTTGAGTGGTAGAAACACACTTGACTTAAGACATAAGACTTATCACATGGCTTGCAAGGGTCATATATAGTGGTAGAAATTGTCTCGTTGAGTGGTAAAAGTGACCAATTTGAGTGGTAGAAACACACTTGACCTAAGACATAAGACTTATCACATGGCTTGCAAGGGTCATATCTAGTGGTAGAAGTTGTCATGTTGAGTGGTACAAGTTGTCACATATGGTGGTAGAAATACCCTTGACCTAGAACCAAAGTGTTAGCACATGGCATCCAAGGGTCACATATAGTGGTAGAAGTGGTCGTCTCCTGTGGTAGAAGTGGACACATTGAGTAGTAGAAACACCCTTGGCCTTACATATTTGGCTTTCCATATGGCATCCTATGGTAACTTTGAGTCGTAGAGGTGGTCAAATCCAGTGGTACAACTGGTTACATTGAGTGATAGAAACACCCTTGGCCTTACACATTTGTGTTACCACTTGGCATCCTAAGGTCACGTTCTATCGTAGAAGTGGTCATGTCCAGTGGAAGAAGTGGTCATGTCCAGTGGTGGAAACATACTTGGCCTTACAGTTTTGAGTTACCAGTTAACGTCCTATGATCACATGCCATGGTAGAAGTCGTCATGTCTAGTGGTAGAATTGGTCATATTTAGTGGTAAAAACACACTTGGCCTTACACCTTTTAGTTACCACTTAGCATCCTATGGTCACATTCCATAGTAGAAGTGGTCACGTATAGTGGTAGAAGTGGCCACATACGGTGGTAGAAACACCCTAGACCTATGACCAAAGTGTTAGAACATGGCATGCAAGGGTTATATAAAATGGTAGGAGTTATCATGTCGAGTGGCAGAAATGGTCATATACGGTGGTAGAAATACTCTTGACCTATGACCAAAGTGTTAGCACGTGGTATGCAAGAGTCATATCTAGTGGAAGGAGTTGTCATATTGAGTGGTAAAAGTGGTCACATAAGGTGATAGAAACACTCTTGACCTATGACCAAAGTGATATCGCATGGCATACAAGGGTCATATCTAGTGGTAGAAGTTATGATGTTGAGTGGTAGAAGTATTCACATTAGGTGGTAGAAACACCGTTGACCTATGACGACAATATTAGCACATGGAATGCAAGGGGCATATTGAGTGGTAGAAGTTTTGATATTGAGTGGTAGAAGTGTTCACATAAGGTGGTAGAAACACCCTTGACCTATGAACAAAGTGTTAGCACATGGTATACATGTGTGAAATCTAGTGGTAGAAGTTGTAATATTTAGTGGTAGAAGTGTTTACATAAGGTGCTAGAAACACCCTTGACCTATGACCAAAGTGTAAGCTCATGGCATGCAGGGGTCATATCAAGTGGTAGGAGTTGTCATGTTGAGTGGTAGAAGTGGTCATATACGGTGGTAGAAACACCCTTGACCTATGACAAAAGTGTTAGCACATGGCATGCAAGGGTCATATCAACTGGTAGAAGTTGTGATATTTAGTGGTAGAAGTGTTCACATAAGGTGGTAAAAACACCCTTGACCTATGACCAAAGTGTTAGTACATGGCATGCAAGGGTCATATCTAGTGGTTGGAGTTGTCATGTTGAGTGGTAGAAGTGGTCACATACGGTGCTAGAAATACCCTTGACCTATGACCAAAGTGTTAGCACATGGCATGCAAGGGTCATATCTAGCGGTAGAAGTTGTCATGTTGAGAGGTAGAAGTGGCCACATAAGGTGGTAGAAACACCCCTAACCTATGACCAAAGTGTTACCACGTGGCATGCAAAGGTCATATCTAGTGGTAGAAGGGGTGATGTTGATTGGTAGAAGCGTTTACATATGATGGTAGAAACACCTTTGACCTACGACCATAGTGTTAGCACATTGAATGCACGGGTCATATCTAGTGGTAGAAGCTGTGATATTGAGTGGTTGACGTGTTCACATAAGGTGGTAGAAAACTTCCTTGAACTATGACCAAAGTGTCAGCACATTGCATGCATGGGCCATATCTAATAGTAGGAGTTGTCATGTTGAGTGGTAGAATTGGTCACATACAGTGGTAGAAACACCCTGGACCAATGACCAAAGTGTTAGCACATGGAATGCAAGGGTCATATCTAGTGCTAGAAATTGTGATATTGAGTGGTAGAAACACCCTTGACCTATGACCAAAGTGTTAGCTCATAGCATCCAGGAGTCATATCTAGTGGTAGGAGTTGTCATGTTGAGTGATAGAAGTGGTCACATACTGTGGTAGAAACACCCTTGACCTATGACCAAAATGTTAGAACAAGGCATGCAAGGGTCATATCTAGTGGTAGAAGTAGTGATATTGAGGGTAGAAGTGTTCACATAAGGTGGTAGAAACACCATTGACCTATGACCAAAATGTTAGTACATGGCATGCAAGGACCATATCTGGTGGTAGGAGTTATCATGTTGAGTGGTTGATGTGGTCACTTACGGTGGTAGAAATACTCTTGATCTATGACCAAAGTGTTAGCACATGGCATACAAGGGTCATATCTAGTGGTAGAAGTTGTCATGTTGAGTGGTAGAAGTGGTCACATAAGGTGGTAGAAACACCATTGACTTAAGACCAAAGTGTTACCACACGGCATGCAAAGGTCATATCTAGTGGTAAAAGTTGTGATGTTTAGTGGTAGAAGTGTTTACATAAGGTGGTAGAAACACCGTTGACCTATGACCACAGTGTTAGCACATGGCATGCAAGGGTCATATCTAGCGGTAGAAGTTGTGATATTGAGTGGTAGAAGTGTTCAAATAAGGTGGTAGAAAACACTCTCGACCTATGACCAAATTATTAGCACATGGCATGTAGGGTCATATCTAGTGGTAGGAGTTGTCATGTTGAGTTGTAGAAGTGGTCACATACGGTGGTAGAAACACCCTTGACCTGTGACCAAAGTGTTAGCACATGGAATGCAAGGGTCATATCTAGTGGTAGAAATTGTGATATTGAGTGGTAGAACTGTTCACATAAGGTGGTAGAAAGACCCTTGACCTATGTCCAAAGTGTTAGCACATGGCATGCAAGAGTCTTATTTAGTGGTTGAAGTTGTCATGTTGAGTGGAAGAAGCGGTCTCATTCGGTGGTAGAAACACCATTGATCTATGACAAAAGTTTTAGCACATGACATGCAAGGGTCATATCTAGTGGTATAAATTGTCATGTTGAGCGGTAGAAGTGGTCACATATGGTGGTAGAAACACCCATGATTTATTACCAAAGTATTAGCATATGGCATGCAAAGGTCATATCTAGTGGTAGAAGTTGTCATGTTGAGTGGTAGAAGTTTTCACATAATGCGGTAGAAACACCCTTGACCTATGATCAAAGTGTTAGCACATGGCATGCAAGGGTCATATCTAGTGGCAGGAGTTGTGATGTTGAGTGGTAGAAAGGGACACATACGGTGGTAGAAACATCCTTGACCTATGACTAAAGTGTTCGTACATGGCATGCAAGGGTCATATCTAGTGGTAGAAATTGTGATATTGAGTGGTAGAAGTGTTCACATAAGGTGGTAGAAACAACTTTGACCTATGACCAAAGTTTTAGTACATGGCATGCAAGGGTCATATGTAGTTGTAGAAGTTGTCATGTTGAGTGGTTGAAGTGGTCACATACGGTGGTAGAAATACCCTTGACCTATGACCAAAGTGTTAGCACATAGCATGCAAGGGTCCTATCTAGTGGTAGAAATTGTCATGTTGAGTGATAGAAGTGGTCACATAAGGTGGTAGAAACACCCATGACCTATGACCAAAGTGTTACCACATGGCATGCAAAGGTCATATCTAGTGGTAGAAGTTGTGATTTTGAGTGGGAGAAGTGTTCACATAAGGTGGTAGAAACACCTTTGACCTACGACCACAGTGTTACCACATTGAATGCACGAGTCATAAGTAGTGGTAGAAGCTGTGATATTGAGTGGTAGAAGTATTCACATAAGGTGGTAGAAAACTCCCTTGACCTATGACAAAAGTGTTAACACATAGCATGCAGGGGTCATATCAAGTGGTAGGAGTTGTCATGTTAAGTGGTAGAAGTGGTCACATAAGGTGGTAGAAACACCCTTGACCTATGACCAAAGTGTTAGCACATGGCATGCAAGAGTCTTATTTAGTTGTAAAAGTTGTCATGCTGAGTAGTAGAATTGGTCTCATGCGGTGGTAGAAACACCATTGATCTATGAAAAAAGTTTTAGCACATGACATGTAAGGGTCATATCTAGTGGTATAAGTTGTCATGTTGAGTGGTAGAAGTGGTCACATATGGTGGAAGAAACCCGCATGACTTATTACCAAAGTCTTAGCATATGGTATGCAAAGGTCATATCTAGTGGTAGAAGTTGTCATGTTGAGTGATAGAAGTGGTCACATAAGGTGGTAGAAATACCCTTGACCTATAACCAAAGTGTTACCGCATGGCATGCAAAAGTCATATCTAGTGGTAGAAGTTGTGATTTTGAGTGGTAAAAGTGTTCACATAAGGTGGTAAAAACACATTTGACCTACGACCACAGTGTTAGCACATTGAATGCACGAGTCATAAGTAGTGGTAGAAACTGTGATATTGAGTGGTAGAAGTATCACATAAGTTGGTAGAAAACTCCCTTGACCTATGACCAAAGTGTTAACACATGGCATGAAGGGGTCATATCAAGTGGTAGGAGTTGTCATGTTGAGTTGTAGAAGTGGTCACATATGGTGGTAGAAACATCTTTGACCTATGGCCAAAGTGTTAGCACATGGAATACGAGGGTCATATCTAGTGGTTGAAGTTGTGATATTGAGTGGTAGAAGTGTTCACATAAGGTGGTAGAAACACTCTTGACCTATGACTTATGTGTTAGCACATGGCATGCAAGAGTCATATTTTGTGGTAGAAGTTGTCATGTTGAGTGGTATAAGTGGTCACATATGGTGGTAGAAACACCATTGATCTATAACCAAAGTCTTAGCACATGACATGCAAGAGTCATATCTAGTGGTATAAGTTGTCATGTTTAGTGGTTGAAGTAGTCACATATGGTGGTAGAAATACCCTTGACCTATGACCAAAGTATTAGCATATGGCATGCAAGGGTCATATCTAGTGGTAGAAGTTGTCATGTTGAGTGGTAGAAGTTTTCACATAACGTTATAGAAACACCCTTGACCTATGATCAAAGTGTTAGCACTTGGCATGCAGGGGTCATATCTAGTGGCAGGAGTTGTCATGTTGAGTGGTAGAAATGGTCACATACGGTGGGAGAAACACCCTTGACCTATGACTAAAGTGTTAGCACATGGCATGCAAGGGTCATATCTAGTGGTAGAAGTTGTGATATTGAGTGGTAGAAGTGTTCACATAATGTGGTAGAAACAACCTAGACCAATGACCAAAGTGTTAGTACATGGCATGCAAGGGTCATATCTAGTGGTAGAAGTTATCTTGTTCAGTGGTAGAAGTGGTCACATACGGTGGTAGAAATACACTTGACCTATGACCAAAGTGTTAGCACATGGCATGCAAGGGTCGTATCTAGTGGTAGAAGTTGTCATGTTGAGTGGTAGAAGTTGTCACATAAGGTGGTGGAAACACCCTTGACCGATGACCAAAGTGTTACCACATGGCATGCAATGGTCATATCTAGTGATAGAAGTTATGATGTTAAGTGGTAGAAGTGTTCACATAAGGTGGTAGAAACTCCTTTGACCTATGACCACAGTGTTAGCACATGGCATGCAAGGGTCATATCTAGTGGTAGAAGTTGTGATATTGAGTGGTAGAAGTGTTCACATAAGGTGGCAGATACACCCTTGACCTATGATCAAAGTGTTAGCACATGGCATGCACGGGTCATATCTAGTGGTAGTAGTTGTCATGTTGAGTGGTAGAAGTGGTCACATGCGGTGGTAAAATCACCCTTGACCTATGACAAAAGTTTTAGCACATGGCATGCAAGGGTCATATCTATTGGTAGAAGTCTTGATATTGAGTGATTGAAGTGTTCACATAAGGTGGTAGAAACACCCTTGACCTATGACTGAAGTGTTAGCTCATAGAATGCAAGGGTGGTCATATCTAGTGGTAGGAGTTGTGATGTTGAGTGGTAGAAGTGGTTACATACGGTGGAAGAAACACCCTTGACCTACGACCAAAGTGTTAGCACATTGCATGCATGGGTCATATCTAGTGGTAGAAGTTATCATGTTGAGTGGTAGAAGTGGTGACTTTATGTGGTAGAAACACACTTGACCTAAGACATAAGACTTTTCACATGGCTTCCATGGGTCATATCTAGTTGTAGAAGTTGTCATGTTGAGAGGTAGAATTGGTTACATACGGTGGTAGAAACACACTAGACCTATGAGCAAAATGTTAGCACATGGTATGCAAGGTTCATTTCTAGTTGTTGAAGTTGTCATGTGAAGTGGAAGAAGTGGTCACTTTGAGTTGTAGAAACACACTTGACCTTAGACATAAGTCTTTCCACATGGCATCAAAGTGTCACATCTAGTGGTAGAAATGCTCATGTTCAGTGTTAGAAGTTGTTACTTTGAGTGGTAGAAACACACTTAACCAAAGATCAAACACTTACCACATCTCAACCAAGGGTCACATCTAGTGGTATAAATAGTTATGTTTAGTGGTAGAAGTTGTCACTTTGAGTGGTAGAAATACACTTGACCTAAGAGCAAAGTCTTTTCACTTGGCATCCAAGGGTCACATCTAGTGGTAGGAGTGGTCATGTTCAGTGGTTGAAGTTGTCACTTTGAGTGGTAGAAACACACTTGACCAAAGACCAAACACTAACCACATCTCATTCAAGGGTCACATCTAGTAGTAGAAATAGTCATGTTCAGTGGTAGAAGTTGTCACTTTGAGTGGTAGAAACACACTTGATCTAACACCAAAGTCTTTTCACATAGCATCCATGGGTCACATCTAGTGGTAGAAGTTGTCATGTTTAGTGGTAGAAGTTGTCACTTTCTGTGGTAGAAATACACACTTCACCTAAGACCAAAGTCTTTTCACATGGCATCAAAGGGTCATATCTAGTGGTAGAAATGGTTATGTTCAGTGGTAAAAGTTGTCACTTTAAGTGGTAGAAACGCACTTGACCTAAGACCAAACACTTACCACATCTTATCCAAGGGTCACATCTAGTGGTAGAAGTTGTCATGTTTAGTGGTAGAAGTTGTCACTTTGAGTGGTAGAAACACACTTGACCAAAGATCAAAGTCTTTTTACATGGCATTCAAGGGTCACATTTAGTGGTAGAAGTGGTCATATTCAGTGGTAGAATTGGTCATTTTGAGTGGTAGAAACACACTTGACCTAACATCGAAGTCTTTTCACATGGCATCTAAGGGTCACATCTACTGGTAAAAATGGTCATGTTTAGTAGTAGAAGTTATCACTTTGAGTGATAAAAACACACTTCACCTAAGACCAAAGTCTTTTCACATGGCTTCTAAGGGTCACATCTAGTGGTAGAAATAGTCATGTTCAGTGGTAGAAGTTGTCAGTTTGAGTAGTAGAAACACACTTGACCTAAGACCAAACACTTTTCACATCTCATCCAAAGGTCACATCTAGTGGTAGAAATTGTCACTTTCAGTGGTAGAAATTGTCACTTTCAGTGGTAGAAACACACTTGACCTAACACCAAAGTCTTTTCACATGACATCCAAGGGTCACATCTAGTGGTAGAAGTGGTCATGTTCAGGGGTAGAAGTTGTCACTTTGAGTGGTAAAAACACACTTGACCAAAGACCAAACACTTACCACATCTCATCCAAGAGTCACATCTAGTGGTAGAAATGGTCATGTTCAGTGGTAGAAGTTATCACTTTGAATAGTAGAAACACACTTGACCAAAGACCAAACACTTACCACATCTCATCCAAGGGTCACATCTAGTGGTAGAAATGGTCATGTTCAGTGGTAGAAGTTCTCACTTTGAGTGGAAGAAACACACTTCACCTTATACACTTGTGCTTATCCTTACTTTTTTTGATTGCTCTTTGTTTTAATTGCTCTTTACTTTCTCTCTTGATGAGTCGTTGTTTTAACGATAATTATGACACGTTAGGTACAAAATGGGCCCATAGTAGAAATATGCTTCCACCTTTGTTTTATTACTATCTATGAACGATTTCATTAGATTTAAGTAAAAGTGTTAATATCCAGTATTAAAAATGGTCATACGTTGTAATAAAAGAGGTCATTTGTCGTAGTAAAAGTTGTGATATTGAGTTGTAAAATTGGTCATGTATAGTAGTAAAAAATATGATATTGAGTAGTATTAATGTTCATGTCTAATAGTAAAAATGATCACATGTAGTTGTAAAAGTTGCCTAAACTATTTTTTTGGCAGAAAAACACAAAACCACCTTGGTTATGGGAAAACCACCTACTGTTTTTGTTTTTTTTAATTATTTTAGTCAATGGCCTAGATCCTCTTTAAAACTAATCTAATGGTCTAAATTCATTGGGGCACCATGCCCCTAAACCACTTTGGGGCATTATAGAAATTCCCTTCTCGCTAAGCTTCTCAACTTCGGCTGAGATGAAACCCCCCCCCCCCCCCCCCCCCCGTTTTTTTTAAATCTCCCATAACCTATCTAATTTGTGTATTTATACATCTGTATACGATTTAATCAAATTTTGATTTTAATTAATTCTAATTTATATTATTAAATTTTTGGACCCCACAATTAAATACAAATGTACCAGGTCACTACAACTTTTCCCCATTGGGAAATTTTGTCCTCGAAATTCGACCCTCGTCTTAGTACAAACAATTTTTGCTAATTCAAGTAATTTTCATATTCTATGTCCTTCTTCTATCTCTGGGTAACATTACAATTTCTTCATATAACCCAAGATGTTTCCCTAATCTCCCATTTCAACCTTTTATAACTGTCTCCCTAATGTAGTTTTAAAAGAACTTCACATGGCATATCATGGCCATAAGGTCCCCCCAAAAGAACACTTTTTACAGACAGATAACTTTATTTCTAGTCCTTTGGTACTTCTCACAAATCTCTTGCATACTTCAGGCCTAGGAATATGACTAAGAAGGTTAACGTCAAACTCAAAGCTTTCATGCACATTTTGTTATCCCCTATACTTAGCCAAGAACTCAACATTTTCTTGACAAAATTTTCTCCCACAATCACAATCATTCAAACCCAATATTACTCGACGGCCAGAAAGATTATTCTTAAAGTGTGCTGTACAAAGCAATATTTCTTTCATCTCAAATCACTACTTGAAGAAGAATCCATAATTGCCCTTACAAGCTAGAGTTGATATAGTAATTGCAACCATCACACCAACTGGTTAACTAGCAGCGAAGAGTCTTCTAACTTCTTGCTTAACCCCATACTCAAATTGAATTGTTATATACATTTTTGATAGTGCCATTATAACAAATAACAATACCCCGAAGGATGTCTGTTAAATAGAGTTCCAGGTTCTGCCAACCTTCTGTTTGATTGAACGATTACTTCTCTGTCTATTCCATCTTCAAATATAGTGCTTAAGAACAAAGTCTATCAACAAAACATCCATTTTCCATGCTCTACTAACACCAGAATTTCATTGTCATATTACACACTAAAATGGTCAACTCTTAGCTCCTAAGTTCAAATCTCTAACCATCAACTTCGGCTCATACCACACCATAGCTACGACTTAACTCCTACCTTCCTGTAGTAGGAACTATAAGCCTAGCAATATTAAATTTAATCGAACTCTTTCTCCTCCAAGGATATTTATAAACTTTCTTCGAATTCCTAACATTTGATAATCACCTAACACATAAGTCACAATCAAAAATATCACATCAACAAACATTCACATATGGAGGTGAACCTCTAGAAATGAAACACCAATCCGGGTAACTAATCCAGGTTTCTCATAGAAAGAACGTCGGCCACACGCTTTTCTATTTCGAACCCATGAATACTTAACTGGACGCTCGAAGGCAAGTCGCATCACTCCCAAGAGTCAACCTCTATGCACACATAAACACATAGCACGCGCAAGACAATTCATTCACAAACCCATGCAAGCACACAATTCATGCCGTGTAGTGGTGCCTATATCATCACACAACTCACACACAAGAGTCGTCATTACCCACAACTCATAAGTATTCGAACCTAGAGTTCTGATACCATTTTGTCACATCCTCGACTCTGTGGCCCGTGATACTCACTTGATAACTCCTATTCCTTTAACCAAAATTTCTTTAATAATATTCTCTTGAACTTAATTTCTTATAGGTTTTCACTTGTCCCAAAATTCCAAAATAAACTAAGTCTAATTCTTAAAATTTTTGGCAGAGTCTCCTATGTTTTTCGGACTATCCCAAATTTTCATGTAAACCTGTCAAACTCAATTCACAATAAATATACTCAGGCATCGCCTGGATCTCCATATCCAACCACAAGTAAAAGTATTTGCCAGCAATACAGGATTTAACTACATAATAACTAACAAGTATCATTCTATTACTATTGCATCCATTTCCATGAGTCTTAAATCATACATGTATCTCTCTGCCTTCGTTTACTGATTGCATTCATCCAATATAATCTCATTGTTTGCATAAAGTTTCCCAATACAATATTTTGAAGCAAATACATGAGATTTGAACAAATATATATGATTATATCTATAAATCAAATTAATAAAATTTGCTCCTTTCTTTCAATGCATTCTTGAAGATCTCAATCTTTGCTTACTCTTCTTTTATCAACACTTGTAAAAGATTGAATACATACAACCTGAGCCGAAACTTGTAGGATAAAGACTAAAATAGTGCAATGCATGATTTGTGAGGTGTGGATGAGCAAGATATTATGCAATCATTTTCATTTATTCATTTTATTTATTTCTCAATTCAAATACACATCCAGTTTAAATAAACTTCAAAGATAATTGAATTCTTTTAGATTTCTTAGCTTCAAATTTTCTTAACTCATCCACTTAGTTCGTCTATTAATTATTCCAACGTTATAGTTTCATTAAACTCCCTTCAGCGTCTTAATTTATCTATTAAATTTTCATTTCTATTCTTTTCGTTTCTCCATTTTTCTTTCTTCATTTCTTAGTATCTTTTCTATTTTCTCTTTAATTAGTTACCAACTACTAATGCACCCTTTATTCATTATATACCGCTAAGTTTCCTTTCCATTCATCAGTTCTTTATTCACTCTATCATTTCATTCTCATTCAAGTTCTTTCCCATTTTTTTATTATTCTTACATGTTCTTTTACTTTGTTCGTCTTCTATTATTTCGTATATTTTCTTACCAATGAACCACATCTATTAATTAACCCACTTCCTCTTCGTATTTAAACATTAAACTTTCAACACTTCCCTTTTTCTTTTTCTCACATTAATTACACACTCTTTATCATTCTTAAATTTTTGTTCTTACTTTTATTTTCTCTTTAACAATTATTCTGCTATTAATGCAAAGCAACTCATATCCATATTAAAACCATTACCTTCTTTCAAATTCTTTAATTCTTAACCCACGTTTCACTTTCAATTTAATAAACCAAATACTGAACCGACGTATGGTGCAGCTTATAGAAACCCCTCCCTATTTTTCCAAAAGGCTACGCGAAGCCATTGGGTAATAGATAGCTCTATAACTCACCACTACAATCATTAGATCAGATATCCTCCTCGTTGGGTGCAACTTATAGAAACTCCTCACCATTCCCCCAATAGGCTACGTGAAGTCATTGGGTAATAGATAGCCCTATAACTCATCACAACAATCATCAGATATCTGCGTCAAGTGCAGCTTATAGAAACCCTTCCCTATTTCCCCAATAGGCTACGCGAAATCATTAGATAATAGATAACTCTATAACTCACCCCGATAATACCCATTTTACGGACCTCAGCCGAGAGAACACGGTACCCAAATCCATTTTACGGGGGCTAACCCGAGGGAACACAGTACCCAGCATGCGCAAGTTTTTGGTCTTTCACTGCGGAGCTAGTCAAGCCCAACTTATCACATCCATATCAATTATCCTCGGTTCAATATTTGATTAACCAAATTAAATTTTATTAATAACCAGGAATCCATCTCCCCAATTCATTTTCACAATCACACATTTCTTAAGTTATCTCCACAGTATCTTTCTATTTCAATATTATCAATCAATATCATGTTTCACAATAATGGATTCTTAAACTCTAACCATTAATCTTTGGATTTAACTCATTATTCCCATTGAATTCACAAGTTCCATTACTTAATCCTCATATTCATTCCATTTTACCAATCTGAACAACATTGGTGTCAAATACAAACTAATAGGGTTTCTTCCATTATTTAATTCCATCCTTTTGCCCAAACCGATTCTCATATTCATACAATCCTAATTTCATAGTTGTTATGTATAAATTCATCCAATTTTAGGTGTAGGTCCAATAGTAAACTTATAAGTCATCACATCATGAGGCCCAAGTAATTA
>JAULJZ010065085.1:0-13338 GCA_032270985.1 Heliamphora pulchella | reverse complement strand
TGAATTCAATCACTCTTTCCTATAAACAACACAGGTGCACTTCAAGGTAAGACATTAGGTCTGAGGAAACACTTGTCCAACTACTCTTACAACAGTTCCTTCAACTTTCGCAACTTAGCAAGTGACATTCTATTGGGTGAAAATGGTATACGCGTTGTGTGTGAGACCATGACCTGTTTTTTTTTTCGGCGTTTTCGAACGCGCGTTATGTGTTTCCTTTCGAGCATGTTTTTACTATTTTTGATGCATGATCGAGTTTAGATATGCATGCGGGGTAGGTTCCCGGGGTTGTGGGCCGTTGTGGTGTTAATCTCAAAAATTTTCAAAAAAATAGATATTTTGGAGACCTATAAATATCTGAAGTTAGATATTTTCATAAAGATATTTTTCAAAACTTTTCCAGTAAGTTTCTTGTTTTCTCTCTGCCTTCTCTCTAAGTTCTCAGGGGCCCGGAGCTCGGTTTTTAGCAATTCAACAACGGATCCTTGCTTTTGGCGTCGTGGGCTACGCAACCATCCGATCAGATTTTGATTCCGACGAAGCTTGGTTTTGCACGTGGTTCGAGACGTTGAGTTTTAAACTACCGAGGTAGGATTCTAGACCCTATTGCTATATAAGGGTGCTATGGGTAAACATGTGTGTTTTTAACGGGTAGATTGCTGTAGATCCGTGTTGGTTTAAAGTTAGGTTTTTTGATTTAAAACCTTGTTTCGGCGATTTCTGTGGATGGAATCGAGTGTCAAGAGTTTCTTTTGAGGTCTTGGTGTTAGGCGTAGATGTGTGAGTGTTCATGGTTGTTGAATTGGTGTTCGGAAGTGTCGATTCGAGGCCATGTAGGTTGAGCACGTAGCTCAGAATCGTTTTTCTCCGAGGGTCGGTCGACTGAACCATGGGGTTCGGTCGACTGAAGTCTGGTTTTGGGGTTCGGTCGACCGAACCTATGGGTTCAGTCGACTAAACCGTGTGGGTTTGCATTTTTTGGTTTCCAGTAGGGTGTTCGGTCGACTGGGGGCTTTGGTTCGGTCGACTAAACTTGTGGGCTGTTGGTTTGTGGTTTTCGGTTGGTTCCTGGGTTTTCGATTGGTGTCCTATGGTATTCAATTGATTAATTTATGGAAATTACTTGATTTACATACCTGTGGATTCCTTTTGGGATTCGGTTGGTTGTGTGGTGGTTTCGGGGGTTCGTGTTGTGATCCCGGGTGTTTGTTTAGATGCCGTTCTCGGGTTGACATACATGATTAGGTTTTGGGTGTTGTAGCGCTGTCACGTTCGTGATGGTTATGCACGGGAGGTGTGGGGTTTTATTAGTGAGAACCACGGTTGTGGGTTTGGTGTTGGCATTTGGTTAGGTCGAGTTATGTAGGCTTGTTGATCGTGTTGGCGCGTGTGAACGTTGTGGGTCCAGGTTTGTGGATGTCGGGTTATGTGACGAGTGGCGTTGTGGTGTGAGGTTACATGTGGTTATATGCTTTTATAACTGTTTATTTATGCATGGAGTATGTAAGTGGATTACATTATTTGTTAGCATTATGTGTAATGTGTTTTATGCTTAAAAACCCAGAGTTTTGTAGGCATGTGACGTGATTTGTGGAACGTCGTATTGATGCATGGTTATATGTTTTAAATCCTATTTTAGGTTTGCATATGTGTATGATATGGTTTAGATGAATTTGTGATCGAGTAGATGTAAATCCTAGTTGATGATGCATGTGTGCGTGTGTGGATGTATGAGGTAGGCTGTGAGAGCTGGTGATCGAGGTAGGCTGTGAGAGCCGGTGGATGAGGTAGGCTGCGAAAGTCGGTGGTTGACATAGGCTAGGAAAGTCGGTGTTGAGGTAGGCTACGGGAGCCGGTACGTACGCTCTGTCGGCTGAAACGAGGTCCTGATGAAGCACTTGTGTGTATGTGGTATCCAAAGGCTGAAATGAGGTCTTGAGGAGGCATGTGTTGCATGGATTGCATGTATTGCATATTGGGACGGATAGATCAATTTTCTTAAAACTATTTTATCGGCCTGCGGGAGTCGAAATATTGTATTAACGGCTTGCGGGAGTAGTAATACTAGATTTGTTTTTAAGACTCTGATGAGTAAAACTAAACTTGGTTTGTATCCTCGCTTTTCCTTGCATGTGAAAATGATTTTCGGGTTCTGGTGAGTCGTGATCTAAAACTGTTTTCAAATCGTTTTATTGGCTTGAAAGAGAGTCAAAGATTGCACTTCGTTTATCGAGCATGTTTAGCTTATACTGTATGTGTTGTTTAGAATCTGCTGAGTTTTAGCTCACGGTGTGAAATTTTTCTTTTCTTCAGGTACCGGTCACGCTAGTTGATTTGGAGGTGCTGAAGAGGTGAAAGGGCTGTAGTCTTCCCTTTTTGTTCTTTTGTTACATGTATTGTTATAACATGTTTTTCGGGCGTTGGTGCCGTGTAATGTTGCCGTTTGGCGTTTATATACAATGCATGTATGGTTTATTTTGAGAGTGTATTCTCGGGTTGGGTGTGTGTTTGGTTATTTCTGGGTGTTTCATGTGGCCCAAAGTTTGGGGCATGACAACTTGGTATCAGAGCTCTGTGTTCGAATACCTATGAGCCGTGGGAAGAGGTTGCATCACCGTGTGAGATTGATTGCGTGTGCTTGGTTGCATGTGTTTAGATGCTTTGATAACATGTCTATGTGTCAGCATGTTAGATATGTGGACAATGTGTATATGTGAGTATGGGGGTTGAATCTTAGGAGTTATAGTCTTGTCTTTGGGCGTTTAGATTAACAAACTTGGGAGCCAAGTTAGAAACACGTTTAGCTGACGTGATTTCTAGCAGGGAATCTTAGTAGGTTATCCAGATAGATGTGTCATTCTTGTTGGTTCTCCTCGGTATTTGTGGAGCTGTTTAGCATGAACCTATGTGGCTATGTGATAGCATGCTAAGTGTTTAACGTTTATGTTCATGCTATGAACTGTATCTCATATTTTGTTTTGCTTTCATATAGACGCGATGTCGGCGAGGAGAGGGCGAGGCCGTGGTCGAGGCCGTGGCCGTGCTATTGGCCAAGGGGATATTCCTATCCCTGATGCTGGTGATGCTAATGCTCCCCAGGGACCGATGGATGCGACAGAGTTGTTGCGCGTGCTGGTTGGTTCTATCCAGCAGCTGGTTACTAGGGGTGAGCCTATTAGGGAGAGGGAGACGGTGCCTGAGGTGAGGGTTACAGCTGCGATGCGGGAGTTCTGGTGTATGGATCCGCCTACTTTTGTAGGAGATCCTGATCCTCTTATGGCGACGGAGTGGTTGGAGCTGACGACTCGAATTCTGGACACATTGTAGATTGTGGAGGATGAGATACGAGTTTCCTTTGCCACCTTCCAGCTAAGGGGTACTGCTCATGCATGGTGGAGATATGCCAGGGGCACAGTGGGGGCCACATGGGCAGCTTTTACGGGAGTGTTTCTGGAGAGATATTTTCCAGCTTCGAGGAGGGACGTATGTAGGGAGGAGTTTTATTCTCTTACTTAGGGGACCATGGACATCATGCAGTACGAGGCCCGATTTACGAGCTTATCTCAGTTTACACCGGAGGTGGAGTGCACAGATGAGTTGCTTTCGACGAGGTTTGAGCAAGGTTTGAGGCCGGCCATCAAGGATCGACTGGCTGTGATGGGATATCGTGTTTCAGACAGTTGGTGGAGGCAGCAGCGAGGGTTGAGAATGCTTTAGCTGAGACTCAAGCTTCGAGGGAGACCAGGACGTCACAGGGTGGGGCAGAGGCGCAGACAGGTCGACGCTCCAGCAAGAGGCAGAGGTCCTCTAGTTCTAGCTTCTACCCATCTGGACCACAGCAGTTTTCAGCACCATCACCATCTGTGGCTTCGTCTGGAAGGCCGAAGCAGAGGGAGTTGACCTGTTTCTGATGCAGGTTACCTGGACATCGTGCGGAGGATTTCTTACAGCCGAGGCCATCCCAGAGTTTGGCACCAGTGCAGCAGCAGGGGAGGGAGCCGCCAGTTTGCTATGGGTGTGGACAGCCCGGACATATTCGTAGGAATTGTCCTCAAGGAGGCAGTGCGCCGAGTGGAGAGGACACACCTGTGGGTTTGTATGTGCCAGGTTTGGCTGCGTACCGACAGCGGCCTTCTACAGTCCAGGTTTCCCGAACGACAGACATGGGAACTTCAGTTCAATCGGTGCGACAACCGACAGTGTCGAGTACTGGTGGTTAGGACAGAGTGGGGTTGCCCCAAGTGTATTCTCTTGCAGCTCGCGGTTCATCTAGAGCACCAATCGTGCCAGAGGATGCTGATATGCCTTCAGCGAGCAGAGGTACTTTCTGAGAATACAGGCTTCAGGCCAGTTCATCATTGCATTTGTTTTGGTTATGGATCGGAGGATGGTGTGTTGTGTTGAGACAGTGGTTGGTGATGATGTGAGGTTAGGATGGGCTGTAGACCCCATGTCGGTGAGATAATTGGCCATTATCTAGGATGCCTAACCTTGTTTGACTATATCCTAGGAATGGTTTGGCTGACCATCTCGTGTACCTGTGCTGATTGTGATCACCGGGTTGTTTTTGTTGACCTTGAGTTGAATTTAGGGGGCGAAATTCCTTTAAGGGGGGTAGAGTTGTGAGACCCTGACCCGTTTTTTTTTGCGTTTTTGAACGCGCATTATGTGTTTCCTTTCGAGCATGTTTTTACTGCTTTTGATGCATGATCGGGCTTAGATATGCATGCGGGGTAGGTTCCCAGAGCTATGGGCCGTTGTGGCGCGAATCTCAAAAATTTTCAAAAAAAAGATATTTTGGAGACCTATAAATATTTGGAGTTAGATATTTTCATAAAGATATTTTCCAAAACTTCTCCAGTAAGTTTTTTGTTTTCTCTCTGCCTTTTCTCTAAGTTTTCAGGGACCCGGGGTTCGATTTTCAGCGATCCAACAGCGGATCCTTACTTTTGGCGTCATGGGCTACGCAACCATCTGATCAGATTTTGATTCTGACGAAGATCGATTTTGCACGTGGTTCGAGGCGTCGAGTTTTGAACTCATTGAGGTAGGATTCTAGACCCTACTGTTGTATAAGGGTACTATGGGTAAACATGTGTATTTTTAACGGGTAGATTGTTGTAGATCTGCATTGGTTTAAAGTTGGGTTTTTGGGTTAAAAACCTTGTTTCAGCGATTTTTGTGGATGGAATTAGGTGTCAGGAGTTTCTTTTGAGGTCTCGGTGTTAGGCCTAGTTGTGTGAGTGTTCACGGTTGTTGAATCGATGTTCGAAAGTGTTGATTAGAGGCCTGGAGGGCTGAGCCCGTAGCTCGGAATCATTTTTCACCGAGGTTCGATCGACTGAACCATGGGGTTCGATCGACTGAAGTTTGGTTTTTGGATTCGGTCGACCGAACCTATGGGTTCAGTCGACTGAACCGTGTGGGTTTGCGTTTTGTGGTTTCCAGTAGGGTGTTCGGTTGATTGGGGGCTTTGGTTCGATCGACTGAACCTGTGGCCTGTTGGTTTGTGGTTTTGGGTTGATTCCTGTGTTTCCGATTGGTGTCTTATGGTATTCAATTGATTAATTTATGGGAATTACTTGATTTAAATACCTGTGGATTCCTTTTGGGGTTCGGTTGGTTATGTGGTGGTTTCGGGGGTTCGTGTTGTGATTCCGGGTGTTTGTTTAGATGCCGTTCTCAGGTTGACATACATGATTAGGTTTTAGGTGTTGTAGCACTGTCACGTGCGTGATGGTTATGCACGGGATGTGTGGGGTTTTGGTGAGAACCACGGTTGTGGGTTTGGTGTTGGCCTTTGGTTAGGTCGAGTTATGTAGGCTTGTTGATCGTGTTGGCGCGTGTGAACGTTGTGCGTCCAGGTTTGTGGATGTCGGGTTATGTGACGACTGGCGTCGTGGTGTGAGGTTACACGTGGTTATATGCTTTTATAACTGTTTATTTATGCATGGAGCATGTAAGGGGATTACATGGTTTGTTAGCGTTATGTGTAATATGTTTTATGCTTAAAAACTCCTAGTTTTATAGGCATGTGACGTGGTTTGTGGAACGTCGTATTGATGCATAATTATATGCTTTAAATCCTATTTTAGGTTTGCATATGTGTATGATATGGTTTAGATAAATTTGTGATCGAGTAGATGTAAATCCTGGTTGATGATGCATGTGTGCGTGTGTGGATGTATGAGGTAGGCTGTGAGAGCCGGTGATCGAGGTAGGCTATGAGAGCCGGTGGATGAGGTAGGCTGCGAAAGCCGGTGGTTGACATAGGCTGGGAAAGCCGGTGTTGAGGTAGGCTGCGGGAGCTGGTATGTGCGCTCTGTTGGCTGAAATGAGATCCTGACGAGGAACACTTGTGTATGTGGTATCCAAAGGCTGAAATGAGCTCCCGAGGAGGCATGTGTTGCATGAATTGCATGTATTGCATATTGGGACGGATAGACCAATTTTCTTAAAACTGTTTTATCGGCCTACGGGAGTCGAAATATTGTATTAATGGTCTGTGGGAGTCGCAATACTAGATTTGTTTTTAAGACTCTGATGAGTAAAACTAAACTTGGTTTGTATCCTCGCTTTTCCTTGCATGTGAAAATGGTTTTCGGGCTCTGGAGAGTCGTGATCTAAAACTATTTTCAAATCGTTTTAATGGCTTAAAAGAGAGTCGAAGATTGCACTTCGTTTATCGAGCATATTTAGCTTATACTGTATGCGTTGTTTAAATCTACTGAGCTTTGGCTCACGGTGTGAGATTTTGCTTTTATTCAGGTATTGGTCACGTTAGTTGATCTGGAGGTGCTGAAGAGGTGGAACCGCTGTAGTCTTCCCTTTTTGTTTTTTTGTTACTTGTATTGTTATAACATGTTTTTCGGGCGTTGGTGCCGTGTAATGTTGTTGTTTGGCGTTTATATACAATGTATGTATGGTTTATTTTGAGAGTGTATTCTCGGGTTTGGTGTGTGTTTGGTTGTTTCTAGGTGTTTCACGTGGCCCGGAGTTTGGGGCGTGACATCGTGCCTGGGTATAGGTCAATGTAAATTCAACTCCTTGGCATATGAGTACTCATGGTAAATCTTCTAGAAATACATATCCCAACGACTAGCATTTCCTCAAAATTCTTCCCTTTTCAACTCTCTGTCAACTCTATGACGTCAAAGGACTCATGGAAATCCTTTTGTAATAACCTAGAAACTTTACTTGTTTACACAAAACAAAACCCACTCCTATCGGTGTAACGATCGATATCACACAATCAAAAGGTGCCATTGTTGTAGTATTTACTTGCGTTATAAAAGAGTGCTATGAAAGAACCTATCGTTCATGAATCTACTAGAGACAAAACATTTCTACTGGAAGTGGTAAGAGTAACTGTCACCACATTAGGCGTAGTTGGTATGTCTCATCATGTAGTAGAAAATACTCACCTCAGGACCCTCAGTTGTTTCACTGGTCCCTTACCTTGGTCATACACACTCCCATTTGGTCCATCACCCCTCATCCTTTTGCTTTCAATCGACGATGGTGTTGGTATTCCCAAATGCATGCATAACGAGGCTACATGTCCCGGTTCACGACAGTAGTAACAAATGATCCCCCGACTGGCCTTTAGACAATCATGAACTACATGATCACCAACCCCACACCTGAAGCAAGTATACATGTTTGTCCATTGACCGACTTTTGGACAATCTTTAATCTTATGATCAACAGCCCCACACCTAAAGCAAGTATACATGTTTGCCTCCTCCATATGATTAGACGCTCTTCTATTCGATAGATTTCCCTTGAATTCAGAATTCTTAGCTACTGACTGGTAGCTCTGGCTTCGAAAGACTGGCAGCTTTGGGGCATTACTCTTAGAACCATATCATTCTATCTTGTCTATAGAGGCACCTCCGATCTTGCGCCTTTTGAATTTTTCTCGCTTCTCCTCACCTTCCTTAACATCCTTCTCAATCATCCTTTCCTTATAGACTAAATTAGCATAGTTATCCAACTCAAGGACCGTCAGTGTGTTCCTAATTAAGAAATCCAATCCCTTTTGAAATTTTCTGCACTTTGATTCTTCATTAGGTACAAGTTGAGATGCATATCGCGACAACTCTATGAATCTCATTTCGTACTTTGCCACACTCATTTTCCCTTTTACAAGATCAATAAATTCCTACTTCTTCTCATACTTGTAAGTCGTGGGTATGTACTGTTCATCAAATGCCTTCACAAAGTGAACCCAAGAAATTCTCTAAGGTATAGGGTCAACTCCTGGCACTAGCATCTTCAATAACCTCTCAATTACCTCTTACCAGTTATATGCCTCACACTTAAACATAGAAGTTAAAAGTTATAAGATCGACTCGATCGTTTTCTGCCACACAGAGTCTATCAAAAATACGCAGTCTGTCCCTCAGCTAATTTTTAGCTTCGGTGGGACTAATGGTTCCCACAAATTCCTTGATGCCTAAATTCTTGAATTATTTAACTAAAGAGTTACCGGTCCATCCAGCCTGCATCACAAACCATCTTACGTTATGCTCTGTTAGTCTTTTAATAGCTTCTATCATTCTAGTAGTTAGTTTAGGTTGGTTCTGTGAGGCTTGGTTCCTTTTAATTTTGTAATATATATATATTCCTGGCATGATATATATTGCGGTTGGTTGTTATAGAAATGTTTATTTCTATGTGGTTCTATGAATGTGGTAGCTTAGAAATGTATGATAGTCTTCTATCTCTCTTGAAAGAGAACTCAAATCCTAACTTTCTCTCTAGCTTTTTCCTTGCTTCGGGCTCGATTTTTGGCGTTGTGATAGTCAAACGTCGATATACACATCGTGGGCTTCGCATTCATCTAAACAAAATCTCGTTTTGGCGACTATGATTTATCACTGGTTGTTAAAGCTTCGAGTGTTTAACTCTATACGATAGGATTCTAGACTCCCTTGCATTAAAAGGATGTTATATGTGATTAAACGAATTTTTATCATTTTAAAATGATATGAATGTTGGATTTTGTGTTTAAACTTTGTTTGGTTTGATGAAAAGCATGTTTTGTGGTCCTAAGGTTTATTACAAAGTTTGTGAATGTATGTGTACATAATTTTCGAAAGAATGAGTTTTGAAAATCGGAAGGAATTATGTATATGTTGCGAAAACATGGGTTTTGATGTTTAGAGATAACCCTTAGGGTTGAGCCTTGGTTTAAATGATTCGGTTGAGAAGGTGAAAATACTTTGAAAATGTTGGTTTATTTTCATAATTATATGGACGACATAGCTATGTGCCTTTAGACGTTTTGTACATGACTCTGTGAGTACAAACATTTTGATAATCGTGTTGTGTGCCTTTTTAATAATTTAATAGATATACCGTAACAATGTGTTTAACTTGGGCCTCAATTGCTCCTCAGTGAAAGTCTAAAAACTTTCGCAAAGTAGATGTTTCGTTCTTTCAGGTTAATCCCCGTAAATGAAGTGATTGCCCTATTAAGAGGTATTTATTGTTGTAGCAATGTATGGAGCTTGTCATTATTTAACGAGTCATTAGATGTCCCAGAACTAGGTTAATAGGTGAGAGTCTATTGTTGTTACCTTTGTCCTCGAGGTGACAAGGTCGGTATATAGGAATCATTGGTGGTTATGAAAATCGGGTTGGAAAATAACATGTTATTTGTGTTATTTAACTGTTACATGTTATTGGATTATATGAAAACTTGTGGTTTTGAGGATGAAAAACTATTTTGAGACATGTGTAATCGAGTTGTATATATAATCCATGATTGCATATTATACTTTTAATTCATGATAGTCTGTTCCTATTTGGCTTCGGCTCATACTGTTGGATTTAAAACCTTTCAGGTGAAAAAGATCATGTGCTCGATCTTGAGGAGCTTCGAACATGGCGGAATACAAAACTCTTAGTTTTTGTTATTTGATAGTTTATATCGGTTTTGTCATTGGATCATGTAATTGTGTAATATGTTTTAAACTTGAAAGCATATGTTTTGTAAGCCTTAAGGCCATGATACCAATACATGTATGTTTGTATGAGGATGGGAGGAATTTTAGGTTAGTTGTTTTAGATTCATAGTTATATGAAACAATTTTTGGTTGGTTGGTTTCAATGTTGTAACAAATGGTTTTCGGTTGGCTTTATGTTTAATATCATCTCTTATGCCTCAAGGAAGGTTTTGAACCATGTTTTAGCATGTTTTAGATTGCTTAGATATGCTTTGAAGGTTTTTAAAAAAAGTTGAAAAATGAGTTAAGTGTTGTAACGACTCGCTAAGAGTTTATTTATTTTTTATTCTTTTATATTTTTGGTAAGAGAAGAGAAGAAATTAAATTTGGGCGTGGGTGCCATAAAATTTTTGCTTAATTAACGATTGAATTAATATAGGTGAAAGTGAAATTGAGATACATGGTGATGGATGATGTTGATACGGGTGTGATAAGGGAAAGATTCAAATATTAAAATGGGAGCAAAGTTAGGAATTTGAATTGAAATTTTAAGGGAATTCACGGAATTCTGCTTCAGGGGTCACCGCTCGAGCGATGGGGGTCCGCTCGAGCGGATTATCGGGATAAGTTAGGAGTATTCTCAAACATTAGAGATATTTTGGGATTTTTGTATATATATATGACCAAGAGAAAGAGAGAGCCCCATTATCTTTTTCTTTTCTCTTCTCCTCTTCTCCTCCTCTTGTTCTCTCCATCTCTAGAGAAAGAAACCCATGTTCCTCATGTAAACCCTAACCCTCCATCCCTCAAGTTGAAGATTTGAAGCTAGGTTGGGAGCAAGCAAAGGTAGGAATCAAGCTTTGGAGCAAGGAGGTGGGAGATAAAGCATCAAGGAAGCAAGAACACCTAAGATCCAAACCCTAGGAGGGAGAAATTGGAGGAAATTCAAGCTTTTGAGCAAATCCGAGGTAGGATCTAGATTCTCTCGTATGTGTGTGTTGATTTGAGTTGATAATTTGTCATATGAGTAAAATATAGTAGGTTTCATGCATGATTTAAGGGTGGATAGAGTAGTGTGTGAGTTGGGTTGGGTTTGCATAAAGAATTGAGTTTTGGAGAAAGGATTAGCCATGATTTGTTCAAATTTGTTGCATAAAAAGAGTTTATGAAACTTGAATCCAATGATTTTGGGGTGGAACTTGAGATTTGAGACATATTTGATGAATGTTTAAGGGTTTTGAACTTGGAAGCTCAAACAAGGGAAACTTTGGGTTTTTCTCGGACACCAACACGCTCGAGTGGAGCCCTGTCCGCTCGAGCGCCCATCGTTCGCTCGAGCGGACTAACTGTGTAGGGTTAACTTATTTTGATCATATCTCCCTCATCTGAACTCCGAATGGGGTCGTTTTTGTACTCAAATCGAAGCCTCAGAAGTCCTTTTTGCAACAAGACTATTCTCACAAGAAAATTCTTTTTGTAAAGAAATCTATGATTAAAATAGTGAGGGTATGTCAAATTTTCTTAACCGTTTTTTTACCCATTTTTGGCCGAATGTCTTGAAGATAGTTATTTTCATTAATATTGGACCCTTTTCATCAAATTTCTTGTCCTTGGGCTATGGATTACCTATTTCAATATACATAGGTTGAGATGCATGTATTGCACCGATTGGTTGGGTTTTTGCAAAAAAGTGGGTTTTTAACATACAACCGAGTTTTTTTTTTTTTGAGAACAAGAATGGGTATCTGAATATGGTGATATGATATAGTCATCTTCTAGCATTACTAAATTTTTTGTTTTGAAGAGAAACCTGAGTTTTGAACATATACATATCTACCTATAATGGGTGCATTCCATTTTGTTCAAATAGCATGATCATGTTTGAGTTAATTATGCGTTGACATTCTGTGTGGTTGATAATGAAAATTTGAATTGAGAACTTTAAATAAAATCTATAAATTCAAGGATGTGTAAGATGATGAAATAAGTTTGAGAATTGTGATAATCTATCGTTTTTATATTCCACGAGTTTGTGTGGCATATGACTATGCCAGGTGTTAAATTTGGAATTTTCAATATAAAATCGAAAAATATGTGTGTGATATGGGTTTGGCGAGAGGAACCCTTGGGGTTGGACTCGTGCGAGTGTATTGTGGTTTGATATATATATATATAAAAAGGGCTGATTTGGGATCCAAGGGATTGTTTAAGGTTGGGCACGAGTTGCTCCACGGTGAAAGACCAAAAAACTGCGCAGATTGGGTTCTCTGCCCGCCGGCTAGTGAACCGGGAAAGAACGTTAGTCATGTCGGGCTATAGAACGTCTCGTTACTCCATGGGGCCTGCGTGGCCGGGTTGGTTGTAACGTTACGTGGGTCTATACGCCCGTCTGGCGTCGGCACCTATGTTTGTTAACCACGAGTTGGTGAAATACAAGAAATGTCAACTGAGTGTGTGTAGGCGTGTGTTATAACTTATTGGGTTGGTAAAACCTTAACTTGGAAATATAATAGAAAGGTGATTGGTATTGGGATAATTGATAAGGGTAAGATGTGTTAGGTTTATGGTGAATGGAAAATGTGTTGGACAAATTGAAAAGGGTGAAATGGTTAATCTCATGGAAATTAAGAAGTATGGAACAGTAATCCTCATATACAAAACTCAGTTATGCATTGTGAAGTTATTTTAAAACAACTGATAAGAATTTGATTAAACTCTTGTATGCACCCATCACACCTCACAAATCATGCATCACATTTGAGTTAATTTTATCCTACGAGCTTCGGCTCACGTACGTTTACAAAACCATTTTAGGTTTCGAGGACCAGGAGCGATACTAGGGCCAAGATTGCATTATGGGAAAGGCTAGAAGTTAGAAGAATAATCTTATATCTCTTGTACTTGTATCATGTTGTATGTAAATTTGAGGGGATGAGTATAATGATATTGTGATTGTAAATAAACCCTTGGAGAGTCAAAGGCTTTTATTTGAAATTGGTGGATGTGTATGAGAATTTAATTGTTTAAAGAAGGTTCTTGTTATATATGTTTCGAACTCAAACCTTTAGTGATAGAGATTTATTGTTAGCAACCACTGTATGCGGGACGGTTGAGTTGATTTATAGGTTCCCCAGGGTCGAAGCGTTACAAGTGTTGGGTTTCAAAAATTGGATTTTAAAAAATGGTCCAGAGTCAGACGGATCGATGAACTGATCAATCGGTCTATCGTGGGGTCAAATGTAGGTCTCAGTTGTATTTAAGCATTGAGAAAATAGTATACTGTTAAGGACAGCTTGATCAGTCCTTTGGCCAATCGATCGGTCTGGGCAGATTTTGAAAATATTTATTATTTTGTTTTACAAGTTTGACTCTTGGAGACCTTGAC